>WBNM01038332.1:119757-145087 GCA_013399055.1 Ramphastos sulfuratus
AAAAAAAAAAAAAAAAAGGCAAAAAAACCAAACAAACAAAAACCCCAACACTGGGCTAAAGCAAATATGGTATAGCATGGACAGATGAAATAATTGCTCTTGAACAGGACATGCTTTTGATTGTTCATCCTGTCACTGACATCAGTATAGAGAAATTCATTAAGTGCCACAGTGTATTATTATTCGGCCTATGGAAATAAAGTGTAGCAGGAGAGAGTAGCTAAATGCTGACGGTTGTAAAAGAATGAAATACAGCATTTTTACATCTTAAAATGTTTATCTAGATGTCTTCAAATGAAGGTTATTTTCCTACTGGGCCTATCTTTCCTCCATTTTAAACAAGTTTCCAGCTGATACAGTATCATTAACATCAACAAATTTATTCCTTATTGACTTATGGCTACAAAGGAAAAATGACTCCCAAGATAAAAATTCAATATTTATACCTATTTTTCATAGCTTATGATTTCAATATACACTTTACAGACGTGCCTCAAAGGTTTAATGCACTATCTATTTAATGATATTGAACTAATACGATGTACCTCACAAAAATGCCCCCACCCCATTTTTAGTAGCCTGCTGATATCCATTCATTGAGATTTTTGTGGAATAAATATGCAGGGGTAACACTTTGTCTATCCTTTCACCAAAATGCTTGCTAAAATCTCAGCAACGAGTCAATACAAAATACAATTGAAGTTTTATTAGCAATATTTTCATCTTACTGCTTCCTTATAAAGGCAAGCTTATTATAAAGTCGAGCTTATTACAATGTCAAGCTAACCATGAATATAAATGGATGCCTTATAAAGAAGCTTTTTTTCTACTTTTACCCACTTTAGATCTTTCCAGTTAGGATAGTATCAAAATAAAATTTTTGATAACCCAGCATGAAATCTGAGAAGCTCTTATATTTTTCACTTATACAAAATGGACACTAAAAATGGTACCATAATTGTGTCATTTGAAAGACCAAATTGTAGTTTGCACTGAACTGCTTTACAGCAGAGAACTTTTGATTTCTCCAGCATTTAATTTACACTCATTGACAGGAAAACAAAAGGTCTTCCGTGGAGTAAATAAGAAATTAAGTGCTGTCTTATTCTGAAGGCAACACAAAACTGTATGATTGGAAAAAAAACCTTTCTCCCCACCCGTTCACCAAATAACCCTCCAAAACCACCAACATTTCAATATGTGTATATACTTACATACATATTTGTGTATATTACATACACATTGAAATGGGGTTTGTATATATTTACAGACAATCACTTTTAGTCCAGGACACCTCATAAAATGTACTTCAAAGTATTTGGTGATTTTGAAGTACCTTTTTTTTTTTTGGTTCTTCTATCAGAAAAAAAGAAAAGCACTCTCAGATTTGATGTTTGGAACCAGGTACCAAGTGTGCTAACTACTTGCTAAATATAAGGGATGCTCAGATTTTTGTTAAATATAAATACTGAAAGGTCTGGGTTTTGTTGTTTTGTTTTCTAAAATAAACAGGCCAAAAATCCAAAGTGTTACAAAAACAAAGTTGCCCAGGAAGACTCGACAAAGCTGCCAATCTTGTATTGCCAGTCACAGATTTCATCATTATGGTTTTGTGCCACATGCTGTAAAAAACAATTACCTGACTCCACTGATTTAAAACATACCTAAAGCTTCTTTGGGATATTTTGATAACTGTGACTTGCCTGACCCTTTTTGATTTCATAACTAACATGGACAATTCTGATCAAATTAGGCACAGAAGCATGTGACTGCAGAACTAATTAGAATATTTCAAGGTAGCATTGTAGCTCATATCATAACACAGCTACACATGCAAGCTATGAAAATCCAGGTTACTGAAATATGGTGAGGATCCCTTTAAAGGTTTGGCATAGTAAAATAAAAGAATGGTTTAATTCAGGCACAAAATCAAGAAGGAAATGTTCTGTGTGCAACCAGAAAGATATTCTCAGTTAGAAACTACTGTTTTCTCACTTTGCATCACAGAAGTCCATTTGGTTCACTGTTAACAGCTCTGGTTGTTTAACAAAACTGTCTGTCAAGGCATAGGAAAAATAAAGAATTATCTCCTCCTCCACACCCATCCATTCCCACCTTGTCCCAAAATGGTTTTGTACTTAGTCATATGGAGAACAAACAAATTATGTTGCACATAAGAAAATGCATCTTAAATTCGCTGTGTTAATATCTTCTATGTTCATCTGCTTCTGAGGTAAGTAAAAATACCCTTTCCTAAATATCTCTCTTAAAGAAACATTAGATTGTTCATTTAGTGGACAATTTTGAATACAACCCCTGCCAACAGAGAGGTCAGCATGTAAGATATATTTT
The DNA here is from genome assembly GCA_013399055.1 of Ramphastos sulfuratus. NCBI lineage: Eukaryota > Metazoa > Chordata > Aves > Piciformes > Ramphastidae > Ramphastos > Ramphastos sulfuratus. The sequence goes on from WBNM01038332.1 coordinate 122,110, forward strand.
TAAAGCATACATGCATGAAAAGATTAGACAACATGCACAATCTATTTTATACCAAGGTGCCACAGCAAATATTATATTCAAATAAAAAATTGCTTTTAACAGAACATAAACACATTTGAATGCATTTTGTTTAAAATATACATAAAATCTGGCTCTTCCTGAAAGGAATGGCAACATGTGCAGTGCTTTGAGATAGTCAACTGTAGCTTTCTTTTAGTTGTGACAACGGATTGAAAATGTTCTTTAGTTAGTGAGATAATTAATTAAAAAAAAAAACCAAAACATTTCTAGGATTTGTTTGTTTAGGTTATATTAATCTTGCTACCATTTTGTAATTCTCAACCTATTTCTTTCGGTTGATAGCTTATATATTAGAATATCAATTCTTTATTGATTGATGGTGTTGGCAAACACATTGGTGTTGGCAAACAACATTGGTTGTGTTGGCAATATCTAACATATTCGGCCACAGCCCTTTAGGTGCCAATGTAAATATTGCACATATTAATTGTCCATAAACCTTGCAAATAAAAATTGCAAATATAAAATATGTACTTATTTTCTTTGGAAGCCCTAAAATCCTTAAGGTCCTTAATTTAAATGATACCAAATGAGATGACAAAACCCTTGGTCTCAACCCCAGTTTCACAAACTGAAATTGGAAAAAGTAAAGGTTATTTGATTTTTTTTACCTGTGCCACCACCATTTTTTAAAGTACTGAAATCCCTCCCTCTCAGGGACATTGTGCAGTGCTCTCACTTTCCTTTTACAGATAAGAAGTTCTGAAAGTGCTTTGGATGCAGAAGTGAAAAACCTAACTGCAACTCAAAATAAGTGCTCTGATCTATCCAATAAAGATATCTTTGCCTATGCAGGAAGGTTAGGTTTCCAGGTTTGTGTATACACTCCTGGATAGAATGAAATCTGTGCTGCAAAAAGGAGGGGGAGTATCTAAAGCAATTATGAACATAGGCTTAAAATACAGATGCAATATATATATGTTTTTTTTTTTCAAATGTTATGATAAAAAAGAAAAAAATGGAAGGAACTCAACCTTTCTTTCATGCCAAACATATTTGATAAAAAATAAGGATTGCAATCATGACATTTGCTTACTCACAAAGCAAATTAATTATTTCCACGGGCATCACTCCCATGCTATTTACATTAGCACAAGAGGTTCTACCTCAACACAAGGGGGAACTTCTTTACTGTTACAGAACACTGGAACAGGCTCCCCAGAGAGGCTGTGGAGTCTTCTTCTCCAGGTCTGTCTAGATGTGTTCCTCTGTGACCTGAGCTACATTGCATGGTCCTGCTCTGGCAAGGGGGCTTGGACTTGATGATGTCTTTGGGTCCCTTCTAACCCCTGACATGCTGTGATAAGCAAGTTCAGAATCAGGCTCAGTGAGTATAGTACTTCTCCCCTGAAAAGGAATAAAACTAAAACAAAAATAAAAGAAATAAAGCAATTTCACTGCCTCTGTTTTCCCCAACACATTATTATGTCTTTCAAAGTCTTGACAAAAGTGCAGCAGTCCAAGAAATTGTGGTGGTTGGGAAGGACTTGAACCACAGAGTAGTTTGTTGCCCTCAGCTGCAAATGGAGGTGGCAGAGATTTGATGAAACTCTTCACTTCAGAGGAGGATGCTTAGTACTTTAAGGTTCTCAACCACTATGTCCAGAGCACATAATTCAGATCACTTTAACCTAGCATTAGTAGTTCATATTCACCCTTGCATGATGTAAAACACTAGACTCCTAAACTCTCTATCAACTAATTCCCCAACCCTTTTGACAACTCACTTGCATGACCACCATAGCCTATCACATCAGCACTGTCCAAAAACTCTTCTGATTTACCAAAGTCTTGGCTCTGTTCTGGGAGCTGAACAGCATCTACTGTGGAATGCCAGATGTTCAGTGATTATGCTGGGCCACTTCTCATCCCCTCCCTTACACTGTAAGGAGATTATCCGCTCTGAGCATCTATCAACACATGCAAAATATCTTTAAGGGAAGCAGAATGATGACCAAACCTGCACTGCTACCCACACTAACACCTCATATCCTGTCTCCACAACGAACCCACCCCTCTTGTGTAAACACCTGCAGTTACCTATAGCAAGTTTTTCAGTCCTTTCCCTTTTCTATCGCCTATTTTCTTTCCCTTGTCTCTGACAAAATACAATCTGGTTGCATTCTCTGTTCCCACAGCCTTTGGAGGTCAGGGGATGGTAATCAGAAAGCAGTACCTTATGTGCCATCCAGCTAATACAAAGTATTTACTTGGCAAAAGCAGTGTGAGGATGAAGTGCACACAGCCCGGCTAGATAGCAAGAACTAGCACTTGATGTGGTTGTTAATGACAATTAGAGTAATTGTATGTAAGGAGGCCAAAAAAAAGGGCTTTAAGTTTAATGCTTCACGTGGCGATGTGACATCACGCCTGCACTAAATTACACCAAAATCTTCTTGCTGATTATACAAAATAGCATCAAAACCTGGAAAAAAGAAACCAAAACAAACAAAAAACCCCACCAAAAATTGACAGTAAAAGGATTTAATTGCATCATCCTCTGATTAATCCACCCCACAGAACCCCTTCTGAAGAGACTGTGCAGACAGCAATGAACCAAGGAGACTCTTTTACCAGTTATTCAGCTTTCCTATTTCCTCTTTTATTTTCACAAGTTTAATTATAATTCATGCTATGAATCTTCTACAATAGTTGTTCTTTTTTCCTTCTATTAAAATTTTCAACTACTCATGTAATGTTATTTTACCTTCTCTTAACAGTGAAACACCTTTACAAAAAGGTTTCATCTAATTAACAAAATTCATCCTAGTCTGGCACAATTCTCTATTTTAGTCTCTCCAAGCAAAATATTGTATTCCCTTAAAACTGTATTTAAATTACTATCTTCCATTTTATCTTTTTTATCTGTCTTCATTGCTCATCAATTTAAAATTTTCAATACTGCATCAGGGTATTGGATTCTGTACCTATGAAAATTTCATGCTATTTAGGTGCTTGTTTGACTACAGGCTTGGAGTTGATGAGAGGGTATTCTAAAAGCACAAGTTCCAGTAGAAAGCACTCAAAAACCAGCAAGAACCATTTATTCTTTCTTTGAGAGGGAGGCTAAACACACTGCTACAGTAGGCTTGTATTGATGAGAGTAGTTCCATGTTAACCATCCTTAAACTGAACCAGAGTGGAGTGAAAATCTGGGAGAAAAGTCAAGATCAGGATCAACAGAAGTCTACTGGGATCAAGCAGAAAGACAACTAAAGCACATTACAGGCAAGAGGATGCCTGCATGCACTTAGAATTTACAGCCATGCTCCATCACATCAGGCAACTCCCCAAAAAGTCCCTGACTGCATACTCAATGCCAACCACAAGTTCAAGGCAGGGCATTCAAAAAGTCATGAGTCACTCTGTGTGTGCAGCAGATGTAAATACTAGGCTGGTCTGCACAGGTGTTTGCTCTTGTCAGACTGACTCAGTCTCAGACACCAGGCTTACACAGCAAATCTCTTCTGACTGCACAAAACATACCCCTCAAGGAGGTTAGTGGAATTCCAGTAGTTCTGTGTTGGGTTCCACATGTAGATAGGGTGAAAAATGAACTTACTTTTTCAGATTTGTCATGGATTGAACAAACTGCTGTTTGCTTTGTCCAAGAGTGCACATTTTCTTTTTAGAGAGAAAACACTTAGAAGGAATAGAGACATTTCTAATGGCCTGTTTGATATTTAGTTAAAATAAAAATCCATTTTAAAAGCACTTTTTGGTAAATTTAGCTAAAACATAATGAAAAGAAACCTAGACCTTAGTCTTCATCTTCCATGATCATGTTTAAATTCTGTAAAGTCCATTAAAATTCAAATTCTCTCTTTCTATAAAACAGTATCTAGAACTGAAATATTCTGTGAACAAAGAAAATTGGATTAGGGGAAGAGATTACCTACTGCTTTGTTCCAACATAATGCACACCTTTTTTTTTTTTCCCAGTCATTTTTATGTTGCTGAGATTTTCTTCTCATCACAACCAGTACATGTAATTGTAGCATTTCCTTCATGTATTTTACCTGCAGTTATTTCCAGATAAATGTCATTTTGCTATGTTTCTGTGTTGCTGAGAAGACACTAATAGCAAATCTTGGATGGCCTATCATCACAGACACTTACTCCATTGACTTAAAGAAGAGGGAGGGTTCCTATATCTTTTTTTTTTTTTAATGGCTGTGGATCTGCAAGTCCAAGAGAAGCCCTAAAAGTGCTCAGAAGAATGTCTCTGACTGCAGTAAGCATTTTCTAGTTTCATATATAATGTTAACGTTACAGAGCCTCACAGCTTACTCAACAGTGCCAAATTTTCAGTACAAACTTTGATAAATGTGGCTAAAATAGACAATGATGTGCTTCTAAAACAAGTTGATGAAGAAAACTCTATGGTGCTGTTATGTCACAGGTGAATTCGGATGGAAGGACAGACAACAGGATATGTAAAAGGACTTGCTTTTACTGTGTCAATTATACTTTTCATTGAAGCTGACTAGAACTTGAAAGCATGGAAAATGGAATACTAGAAATGCACTGAGATATTCACCTTCTGAAACTGCTGGCCAGATTAGAGAGCTATTTTAACAGCATTATAAATTTATTCCAAATTAATTCAGAATTCCATTCCAAACTTAAAATCAAAATCATGTTTCAGCATTCCAGGTAAGAAAGCTCAAAATCAATCTCTGAAAACCACACTCTAAATGAATCTATCAATCTACAGACCTGATAGAACGATGGAACTTCTAATTTGTTTTCAAATCATCTTTGCCACAGTTGATTTCTACATGATAGATGTGACATTTATTAAGCACTCATTTCAAGTTCTCAAATGCTGTGTCACCTGCAGGAGGCCTTCTCTCCTTCCAGAGCTGTGGAAATAAGGAGATCCAGCAGAACCATTTTGGTTCTATGGTGTGGAAAGAAGGGAATTGTAAGGACCATTAAAAAGTCCCTTTCATTCTCACATCTCTTCGTGGGAGGACAAAAGAGAAAGTGTTTGATGACCGGCAATAGGAAATTTATGGTTAGTTGTACCCACAGGTTTGTGATTTCCAAGGGAAGAGGGTAAAGTTATAAGACAGTTGTTTTTTTGCCTCTTTCATCAAACTCACTGTAGATTTCCATATTCTCATATTTCTATACTCATAAATTTCCACCAATTTGGCCAATCACAGCTATTACATTCCGATAGTTTGAAAACTGAAGCTTTAAGTGAGAAGGTGGGGACCAAAGATATAGCAGAGATTGGAAGAAGGATGTTGTGGTAGTTTGAAGGGTCTCAGGTTCCCTTAAGAAGACCAGAGAGACAAAGTCCTGCCCCAGGGAATGGATCTGGTCATCCCTGGAAATCATCATTTTGTTATTCAATCCCATAATCCTGCTACCACTTTACAAGTGGGCAGCAAAGTCAAATCCTTCTCTTTTCTCCCCCTTCCTTTCAGCTCTCTGGAGGGAGTCTTATCTGGGTAACTAACAGGGGAGCAACCTGCCTGTGGCCTCTGAGGCCACAGTGAATTTCTTGCTGCACAATCAGACCTCTGGGCCTAATGGGAGACGAGGACTGGGGGGAGAGAAAACGAGCACTGGGGTTTGGTGGTTTAGCTTGGTTGGGGGGAAGGTTCTGGGGGAATTCTCATGTATCCTGTATCTGTANGTAGACAGATGTAAAAGGAAGTTCAGCTAGCTTTTACCTAGAAATTGAAGCATCTTGCTATGCTGAACTGAGAGACAAGCCAGAATCCAAGAACATAAAAGACAGTAAAGAAACAATGCTCTCCAAAAAAAGATCAGGAAAGCATATAAATTACCATAAACCCAGCAACTATCTATTTCAGAAGAAGTATGGCAATATAAACCACCCTTCCACATGAGCTAATGGTCATTGCATACAAAGTTTTTAGTAATTTTCTGTGTTAGAGATGGTGATAAATTCTGCTAAACACACTTTGGTTTTGTCTGATAGCAAACATTTAGGTTTTAATCACTTCAGCTCATCACACAGCACTGAAGAATTCCATCAACTCAACTTTAAGCTGATCACAACTATTTCTTTGAGAGAGAGGACACTCGTAGGAATTTTCTATGCAAGCCTGTTTTGATACTAACTTCTTGCTGTTAATGGATTGCCATGTACTAGGAAGATAGTCTATGTGATAAAAAAATACAGCCCAAGGTGGGATAGATGGAAAAAAAGAAGGAAGATAATTAGCAGGAAAACAGAGATACAAGTGACTGTACTCCAGCTGCAGCATGCCACAGCACCGCTGCTGGAAAAGCACATGGCAAAGGTATGGTTCATCCAGTCAGTGTTATCTCTGATCCACCTTACTCTGAGCAGTATTTTACTAGGTACCACATTAGATTTACTGGGTTTTTTTTTTTAGAAACAGGTGGGTTTTATACCATTTAGCAAGTATTTCAATTCCTGCCAATAGTAAAAGTAATAATAATAGTAATAATCTATGTAATTATGCTTGTATATTCTTTAAGCATTTACCTAAGTTTACTTTTCCTATACTGTACTCAGATAATATCAATATTATAACTGTTACATACAGCTATTAGTACCTCTCTGTATTAGTAGCCAGAATAAACTAGGTGCAAACATAGACACAGATGACTGTCATGAAACAAAGCACTCTTCTGTTGCTGAACACTGACTGGTGGAAAGACTTCATCCCTCTGTACTTGAATTGGCTCAGTGGTATAGAAGACTACTGTTGGCATTGTGCTTGATATTGAGAACTGGATTTTCAATTAAGCAGCACATTTGTTTCAAAAGAACTGAACTTAAGGATAAAAGGAGACAAGAAGTAATAGAAAAATATCCTTTTCAGGACTCTAGAAATATTATTTTCTATGAAACAAGAAATGAAGCATAACTTAAAAAAAAAATAATCATACTTAGACTGCTAGAAGCTTTTTTAGGCATCTTAATTCAAAAAGCATGCTTCTATGTTCAGCAAACACAGTAACAAAACTACTTATTTAGAGGATTTAAAAAATCCTAAATTCAAGCGCTTCTTTAAGAAACTCCTAGTGATGATTCTTGCCAGTTTTCAAGTACAGCTGCATGCTCATGTCCTCTTTCTTGATATCTCCTTAATAATCTTGTAATGAGGAATTTGTGAATCACTGATCAGGGATGTAATTACTCCTTCTCATCATAGTCCATTATGTGAACTATTCTAACACGAAAAAGGAGAGTGGAAGGTACCTTGTCAGGGCTAGGCACTAAAGCTGTAATGACAAAACATTTTCCAAAGAGCAACGAAATGAGTTCTTTATCTGATTTAGTAAATAGTAGTTTTCCTTCACATATAAACACATGCAAAGATGGTAAGCAGTTTTTAAAAGGAGAAAGATTTAAAAAAATAATAAAGTCTATCCAGACACAGAACTAAAAAAAAAAAAAAAGGAAAACAAGAAAACAAGAAAAGTCCTTCTTCTTGTGCCAAATGACCACAACACAAGATTTGATGCAAGAACTTACAGAAATGTAAATACATGAAGTAAATACCAAAGCACCTAAGCACCTGAATATATATTCTGTACTATACCTATATGTAACTCTATAATACTTGATTAATTGCATTTAGTGTCCCACCAACAGCTCCAGCTCAGCTAGAAGGCAGAGAAGCTACTCATTCAGCAGTCTCCCTTTACACTGTTTGTTTGCAATTCTGCAGATTCTAATAACAGGAAGAAAAACCAAAAGGCAAATGAGTGCATGTGGAAGACATGCACATATTCCTGCTTTCCACAGACACAATGCATGGGAATTATCCCTTCCTCCCATCACGTCTTAGAATCTCACAGCTGCAATCATATCATTCATGAGTGTGCTTACACACACACACAGAAAAAGAAAGCTTTCCACATAGAATCATAGAATAAAACCTCCACTCTTTTACAGAATTACTTGAAGGGATTCTCCAACCTTTCCTTGAAACCAAATTTCAGCTCTTACCAATATTAAGCAACTGAAATAATATTTAACTGAGAGAGATAGTTTTTACACCTTGTCTATATTTAGTTACACATCTAGAGATAAGAAGGAACAGGACATTTTTAAGGGTGTATCTTGACATAATTTGGCACAGTTTTGTACATGCTCTTTACTCATAGATCACCAAATTGTAAAGTCAAATGCTTATAAAATCTTCAACCAATATGCATAAAGTAAACATGGTGGAATGATAAATGACTTGCTCTGTTTATAACTGTAATGAACATGGCAAACAGCAACCAATAAAGATGAAGGAAGATTAATGCAATGTGTCTATATGAACACCTTTAAGTTGCACATCCTAACCTCCTTTGCATATCCTAACCTCCAGATTGTTCTATATAGCTTCATATATAGCTTCTATATAGCTGCATATACAGCTTCTATGTAGCTGTTATCACAGTATCACAGTATAAGCAAGGTTGGAAGAGACCTCAAAGATCGTCAAGTCCAACCCATTACCACAGACCTCAAGACTAGACCATGGCACCAATTTTTTTATTATAAGAATAATGAAAACCAAGGATTTTGACTCATGTAAAATACATCCTGTCTATCTAGGTGAACTATCTAGATTAATGGTATTAAGAATTTTGCAACCTTGGCTTTGAAAATAATGATAGGCAGCAAAGGTTTGACCTTTTGTTTGTGGCCTATCTACTAAAAAGTAGTTTGGTATAGCAAAACTATTCATCTATCTCATAGACATCACCTGAGGGTTTTTTTTCAAATGCAAAAGAAATTAAAGAACTGTGAAAACATTTCAATAACTCTCTCTAGGTCATAAAAATAGTTTTAGCAGAAACTTTTATTAGAAAAAAAGATGCAGTTCCACTAATAGGTGGCTGTCTTCAAACTTAGTATGGGCTACTACAGGATTCCATAGCCCTCTAACACTAATAGAATCCTCTGACAAGGCAATTCAAAGTGGAGGCAATGACAGAATCAGCAATCATTTGTGTAAACAGGAACAAAAAGTGTGAGAGTTGCTAACACAGGCCAGTTATCAAAGTCAACTTAGCTTACCACAAGAAAAGCTACAATTACAAGACAATCAAGGGTACAGTCATATCCTCCTTGTTAAACATGAAGATTCTGGATTTAGATCATACCCAATTTAGCGCAGTGGGGGAAACTCTGTATATTTATCATTAAAACACATATTTGCAAACCATGCTGTCTCCATGCTTCTGCACTCTGGGTTATTTCTCATACAATGGGTTCTGAATTTCATTAAGGAAAACTATCTGGAGACAAGCAGCAACAGCAACAAAAAGCAGCTCTTAACATGTAATTGTCACAAAAGCTAGGCGCAGGCAATACTTGAATACAGACAACATACACTTAGTACCTTCTTTTTTTGGCTAGGTAATCAGCTGATATTGAAAAAAAAATACTCCTTATGCAAACTAAGGCTGTGGGGCACAATTGTTATGTAGGGCTGTACTTATACATACACATCACATTTTTATACCTCTATTACATGTGCAATTCTCTGTGTGCACCAACTAGGAAAAAACACTTTTCCATGAGCAAATCTGGAGCCAGCATCCTCCTAAGCAGGATTTAAATTTCTCGTTTAGATAAGTTGAAATAAATTTACATCTTACTCCTGCTCTGTTCTCAGCTCCTGTATATACTCTACACATATTCTTCCAATTTCATAAATTACAATTTATTTGTTTTGAGAGGAAAAAAATACTGAGAAATACAAAAGTAAAAATGAAGGGAAATTGTCTCAAAATCAGATAAAGGTGAGAAAAATCAATGGGTTTACTAACTAGACCTGGTATCATAATACATTTGTCCCTTTTTTTTTTTAATGTAACAAATTACTTTGTTTAGACAGAGCTCAATAAATGAATTCTAAATTAGTCTAATCTCAGAAAGTTTACATAAAACTGCATACAACCTGAACTATAGATTTATAAATACGGTTTTATCCTGTTTTTTCAACAGCAAAAAAAAAATTGTATTTCAAATAAAATCTTTTGTTAATTTTGAAATGACAAAATGTGCTTGGTGATATTAAAAAATAACTAATTTTCCTGAGCCCTCTGACATTTGAGCTCACAAGTTTATACTCTTTTCTTTCATTTTTACTAATATATTTCTCTTTTCTCTCACTTTTATTGATGTATTTTTCTTAGCACCAAAATAAAATTCAGATAGGCCTGCATTAACACTGTGAGTAGCAGGACAATTAGTATAATCAAAACTGTGTATTTTGCAAGCCTTTTCATTCAGTTAGCTCCTTGTCATTATCATATTATAGTTAAGTAATTCTATTTTGTTTTGACTAACAAGTACTGAATATTAGATAGGCTATGGAATATAATTACATTTAAGAAAGATCCATTTCTATCATGAAATAACTAAACACTAACATTTATTGTTAAAACATTTAACTGGGCTCCTTAAGAAAAATAAACCTAGCAGAAAGGTATCTTCACATGAAAAAAAAAAATTTTTTATAATAAAACAGACCCAATTTCTTGTCATTAGTAATATCTACATTAAATTCTTAAATTCACATTTCAAACCCTAACTTTCACCTCAAAGCTGTACTCTTCTCTTTTTTTATAACTTCCAATTTGTTTAGAAATTGCTTGCAGTAAAGGCAAGCATTAGTGTATATGTATATGTGTATGTGTATGTACACATTGTGCATAGCCAGTTTTTACTGTAAATGTTCATGTAAAATATACCATTAATTATCTAATTAGTTCTGCCATAATTAAAGCCAGCATTTCCATAAACTAGCTAAATTGNTGAAATATAACTTGTGGAATGTCTTTAACAAAAAGCTACCTGTTATTTCCATCTGTTTCTAAAACTGAATGTGATAATACTGATTCTAGACAATATTTACTCAGTTATTTTAGTAAATATTTTAAATAAGATGAATGAATATTCTGCAGATGACTGTGTATCTTTCGATTTAAATTCTCTTTGTCTGCATCACTTAATTATAGAGGGACACAGTTCTGCAGAAGATCTGGAGGAACTGTATTTGGCTTCAGAGTTTTTTACTACAGAAATCATTAATCACAGTTTCACCTATTTCAAAACCCTGTAACACTTTAAAAGAGGCTTCATGGAGACTGTATTTCAGTATCTCATGGGTAGGGGGCAGCTGTTAATTCACTGTCATAATTATTACAGTCACTATCAAGATAATAAAGTGGATCAAAATATTCTTACTGCATTTATGTATTGGTTAAGTGAACTACACAACCAGAAAGAATTGAGAAAGGTGGAGATTACTAGAAGCTGGAGGTTACTAGGAATCTGAAAGAATTTACATTGCAGTAGAACTGCCAAGCTGCAGACTTTCAGAAACTTTAAAGAAACAGAAATTTAAAGCATACTTTCCAACCCCCCCTGCAAATCACAGGTTCCAAGTTCAACTGAATGAATAATCTGTCACGTAGAAATTTTTTAATGCTGAGTAGTGTGAGGAAAATGGAAACCAGTTCAGAAAGCATCTGATCTCCAACCTTTAATCTGCTGAGATCTCATTTGAGTAGCAGGGGAAAACAGAGGGCCAAACAGCCTGCAGTCACTCCGTACCCCCAGACAAATATTCTTTGATGTTGCAAACTGCAAAGTTCAAATGTAGACCATGAGGAGGTAGTACACCAGTGGACTGAGACCCTGGGCATTTCTAAGGATGCTTATTGGAGTCTGTGGTCATAAGCCTCCCATTGATACACTATTTGCAAAGCTATTATTACTTTTAGGGAGCCTAATTTATTTTCAAAATGAAAAAGAAGGAAAAAAGCAAAGCAAAACAAAACAAACAAACCCCCAAACAACCAAAACCAAAAAACACAACCAAAATTAAAGAAAAAGAAAAAAGAAATAACCAAAAACCAAACCAAAAAGCAAAACCCCAAACCCAACAAGTGTGAAAATAACTGCAGGCAGAAAACTACAGGCAAATACATCTATATATGGCTTCTCACCATCTGATGAGTTCTGAAAGCATGAAAAAGGCAGATGATGCATCTAACATAAAGCCTGCAGGAATGCGCAGTATGTTGCTGCCCTATTCCTACAAACAGTTTGTGGAAGTGATAACGTTTCAGATGGCACAAATTAAATATTAACTAACATATGCCCAAGGTAGGGTTTTTCAGGGTTAGGTCTAACCATGCCTTGCACAACTTACCCTGACACAGAAGAAAAATACGACATTGCTTTTTCTACCTTATAATCTGTGCTGTACAGGTTCTGCCTCATTGTGGCGCTAAGATTTCTAATCTCGGTGTTTCTTTCTGCATTCTCAACAACTCTTGACCATATAAATTCTGGACTTCCTAAGAGCTGCTAATTTAAATTCCAAATAGTTGAAAACTTAAGAGCTTAACCTTAGTGTGACCGATGCAGCAGCAGCAGAAAAAAATATAAAGTCATCCAGATTTGCATTCTGGAAATTGCTCTGACGTTCTGCTTTCCTTGGGTTGTTCAAACTGCAAAGAGCACACCGAGTGACTCCTTGATGTCTATCTTAGAATATGGTTGGCTTTTAATTCCAATACTAATTCTGAGTGAAACACTATGCCACCAATTTTGAGTATTATTAAGGACTTCAAGTCAATGATAATCCTGGCAAGACCTCAGAGTCACGTGCTGCCAACTTTAGTTTACATGGAATGGGACTCGAACAGAGAAATATCTGGCACTTCATAACTTGCTGTCTATTTTCATTGTGTATTGCTAAAAGGAGTATGCTTGAAACAGTTGTAACAAAATGAAGAAACCAAACACCTCTTTGCACAGGGCATTGAAGACCTTTCCCATATTTTGACAAAGAGAAGAATCTGTATTCTCCAACTTTGATGGGTTCAATGATCCTTTTTTCATAAGCATATAGGACATTTTCTTAGTACAAGGACATGGACAAATGCCAAAACCTACACATCACATCTACAAATATCCTTAAATGAAAGAACAAGTTCTTCAGTTACAGTATGAGAGGTTTTTTTTAACTCTTAAACAGCTTGAATAAAATATCTATGTCATTCTAATGCAAAATCCAAAAAGCATTACCTTTTTACATGTTCGCTCCTAAATATTTTAAAGTTAATAAGCCCCAAACTAATCATAAATGTACAGGAAAGTGAAATGGTAACCTATCTCCCAAACCTCTTCACCTTCACAGAAGTAGCACTAGCTAAAAGTTAATGAGATCAAAAGCATGTTTCATTAGATTTACACTACAATAACATTTCTCTTTGCCAAATCATGGTGGTATGTTTCCAAAATTCTGATTTTAATCAGTTCCTTGAGCAAGTTTTAAAGCTAAGGGTGATGACCATGTAATACCTTGTTAAAAGCTGTTTTCTGAACAGAAAATAAAGAATGAGTTTCTCCCTTTTATCATATTTTTTTTTTGAGCTCTACTTGAAAATTTTCCTCCTGAAAAGCAAACCAAGATACACAAACATGGAATTATGTTTTTGCTTACAGGTCTGCAGTTGGCAGATCATTCTATGAATGATATGCCAGCAGTACTCAGACACTTAGCAGTGAGAAGCTACATTTTATTCCCATGTCTTATTTATTCTCCTGACAATATTTTCCCTCCATCTATGAAGGGAATAATAAACAGCAAACCCTAAAATTGCTGTCTGGTAGTAGAGAGGAAAAGAAAGAAAACAAGTAAACCAGTTTAAAGGAAAATGCACACAAATATTTCCCCAAAAGCAGAAAATCTGAAACAGGTAATAGGAGTAAAAACTTCCAAACTGATTTGTGTATTATATTTTTAAATTTATTTTGAAAGCTTTATAACATCTAAAAAAAAAAAAAAAAAAAATCATTATTTTAAGGAGACAATGCAGACTAAAGTGTTGAGCCCAGATACATGAAAATATTGGGAAGAGTGGTCAAAGAATAAGAGTAGTATTATAAAAGTAATTTATTAACCTGAGAACCAGAAAGAAACCCATCTACAGCTAGCCTATGGAGTACAGGTTAATTCTGCTTAGACTTTAGCCATGACATGAAGCATTTCAAAACCAGAGCAGCAGGAAAGGTTACCTCCAAAGAACCTCTACTGAAGAACCTCTACTGGAGTCCTCTCACTTGAACAGGAGAATAATTTTCCCTAGCTCTTTCTATATATGTTATCACAAAATATCCATTATTTGCCATCCAGGGTATGTCATGGGCAACTTGTAATCAGAGAAGGAACTTTGCCTTCATATTAAATTGAAAGACACATAGGTCACTTTGTATAGATATGAATTTACAATCAATCAAATTACCTACAAATGTGAAATGCAGGGATTTTCTCACACTAGAGAGAGAAGTGTTTTTCTACCTAGTGAAGCCACTTTCATTCAGCCTTGCTTTAATGTCTAATGCTCAATGGGGAGTCAAATTTATTAATGGCTAAGTCTGCTATAGCAATAGAAAGACCTAAATAGGAAAGAAATTCTGAATGTGGAGTTGAACAGCTATTAAAACTGAAGTCCTTGCTTAAATCCTTGGAGACTTAACCAAAGAGATATGCTATCTTGAGAGATTTTGTGAAGAATTTTTCTGTAGGTGACAGCAAAGTTTGCAGACTTTTTTGTTTGGCTCTAATACAGTTCTGAAGACCACTACCACAACAAACCTGATTTCCTTTTATCCATATGCTTGTGAATGAAAAAAAAAAATTGTTTGATGCCACAATTAGAAGAATGTGTTTGTTTAATGTATTAATAACTCATTATATTGGTGGTCTTCATGTATTTATAATTTTAGAACCTGGTGTACTAAATTCTTCAGTGATAGATCCATATGAAACACTGTTAGAGGAAGTCTCTTTCACACAGTACCTTTATTTTGTGCATTTAGCTTTTTAGCTATCATCTTTTGGATGCAGCTGAAATGGTTGCATTTATCAGTGATCAATCTGACATAATTGGAAAAAAAGGTCAAATTGTTGTATCACAGAGAACTACCATGGCAAATATTCTGGACAGTCAACTTAAAGTAATAACATTTCTTGAGTCCTACAGCACCTTTTCTCAGAATGCTGGATAAATTTATATTGATTTAGCTTTTAAATACATGGTACTGAGATTTGGAAAGATCAAGTGCTACATCCAGTGTCAGTCAATCAATGTGACAGACTTAAAAAGAAAACAGATTTTCACAATGCCGCTATAGGAAATGACATTAAAATTTAGGCATCAAAATTAGATTCATATTGTAGATAAAATATCAGAAATTGAGTACCCTAAATAAATCTCACAACAAATTGTCAAATACAAATAGTGATAGAATCTTGGTGGCCTACAATGGCTATTTACTATCCTGAGATCATCACTAGAGTTCACTATTTGTACTTTAAGATTTACTGATAAAAAAATTATCATTTGAAGTTGGTTATTATACATACTTTAAAATTCCATGTCCTAATGATATCAGAAGATTAAAACAAAGCTTTGTCTATTTCCTCTTCCACTTCCCACAAGAAATTGTACATTAATTATTTATGATATGAGTTCAAAACTTTAAAAGCTCTCCTTATATTTCACAGACAGCCTTTATTTTCATATTCTACCTCTCTTTCAGGAATGAAAAAAAATATAGTTCTGCTAGGCAATTTATTGGCAAGGACAGGATTGTCCTTTGAAGTCAGGGAGAGGAAGACTATCTACAGCAACCATTGCAATTTAGAGCTATCAATTAATCCCCTCCCAATCTCTAGTTGCACGTGGATGATTATATCTCATAGCAAATTAGAGATTCTGAATAAAATAAAGAACATATTCCTAACATGAAGATTTTAACAGCCACACTTGTGCTGTAGTATCTGGGTAAAGGCAACAGCAAGAAATTAGGCTCATCCCCATTAGGTAAGAAAGTTTAAAAGTAGCATTTATTACACATATTACAGCAACCAGATGACATAGATATGCCTCAAGCTACTGTCAACCTAGAGGACTGGATGGACAAGCCTTATACCTGCACTCCACAAAATTTGCAGTACACTGTATTAAGTGATTAAAATCAGAGTTTCACGTGCAAAAACAAAGCAGAACAGCAGAAGGTATAATGGTAAAAAATGCAGATGCCACAGGAAAAAAAATAGTGAGTTTACAAAAAGAATACAAAAAAGAAAAGGTTTATATAATAAGTTAATGATGCAAAGTTTGTGATGATAAATCCCATTACATTACTGAGCTTAAGCCTCTCTAGATTATAAGGAAAGGGGGAAGGACTCCTACTCATCACCCTTCTGACTCACTTGTTAATGGGAATATATGTTTTGGCCTTTTATTCTTTTACAGCCATTGCTAAAGGTCAGCAGTGATATGAACCTCATGGCAAAAAAGGGAGACTGCAGAAAGACAAACATATATGGGCTTGTTTGTAACTGCATCTAGAAACAGGACATCAAATAGACAAAGGGAAAATACAAAGCTTAGGTTTTACATCACTCATGTTTCTCCCTTTAAAATAATAACAACATCAGTAAAGCAGGCAAATAATAAGAAAAAATAATCTCATCATTAAAAGATGTAAACAGTTTAATTATAGAAATAATTATCTATCTAGTATCACAAGCATTAAAACAAGGATTGAAATTTGCACCTTTACGAGGTATTACAGCAGAGAAGCAATCACATTTTATATGATGTTTATGCTATTATTCTTCACTTTTGAGCTGAAATTCCCACTTGAAGTGTACTGTGGAAATGCAAAATATTTCCTCCTCCTGGTAAATGAAAGTAAATCTGTATTCTGCCAGCTTCAGAGGTGTCAGCAGAACAGTCACACCACTATATGTCTGTCCATGTTCTGACAAAGTTTGTGAGGGAGTAACACTTTTATCTAGGATATTCTAGTCTAAAAGTACAGAGAGACACTGAGTTGCTTCCAGTGATAGGAAGGCAGCAGGGGAAAAAAAAAACAACCAACTGACAAAAAAAAAAAACCCGAAAAACCAAACAACTCAAAACAATAAACAAAGAAACAAACAAAAAAGAAAACAAGAAAAAGTTATTTGAAATGTCCCTAATTCTATTGCTTCTTTGGTTCTTTACTTCTTGAGAAGTTGCAGTATATGAACTCCTAACATGAACAAAGGCCCAAGGAAGTTCTATTGAAAAGACAAACAAAGCATTAACAACAATACTGACAGATGTACTTGTTCCTAGAACAGAGAACTAAAAAAATCCGCTTCCAACGCAGAGGTTTCTCTTGCATCCTTGGCAATTCAATATCACTCCAACACATAACAGTTCTGAGGGAGGTGTTTTCTTCCACTGTGTAAGGCATTTTACAGACTATCTTCTTCTCGATAATCATAAAATATATAATTTCATGAACAGTGGATTTTCTTGAACATGGCAATTCAACAAGAGTAGAAACTGCTGTACAAAGGAGTTATAATCTCATCTGAATTGGGGTAAAGTGAGTCATTGAAAGGAAGACATAATAAAAAAAAAAAAACTTCCTGCCCACCTTCCTCTGACTTCTGTTGGCAGAGCTATTTTCCTCTTGTGGTAAAAAGTGTGCCTAGCAATTGCTATGCCCACTACGCAGGCTCTGTCAGGAAAATACAACTAACATGCTTGTACAGAAGAAAGGATCACATCAGAGTTGCTCATCAACACACATACTCAACAGTTGTCTAATTGTGGTGACTTACAGGGAGTCCTCCAACTCGGTTTAAATATTTCACTCTGACAACAACCCCAGCATTCATTCTTGCTTAAATCTTGCTAAATCACCTTACTAATCTTTAATCTATCCTCACGACTGAAATATTATAGAAAATGGAACGACCTTAAGCCTGATATGCTACTATATCCAGATAACAGGATGAGCTGTGAATTTACCCTACACCTTAACACTGAATTTTCTTTCACGCAGTTAAATAAGCTCTTTCCTCTTAACCTAACATAGCATGAGAAAACCCAAACCTAACCAGTTCTTTTTCATTAACAATCACCTTACACAGCCGTGTAGCGAAACAAACGTTGGTTGTTGCTCTCTACTCCTGTCCTGTTGTCTATTTGCACTACTGCTGACAGGTTTGAGATTACTGTGTTGGAACCTATTTTCATGTGATAGCCGCAGTGCAGATGCTCGTCGATACACTGCTGCTGAATGCTAATCACTACTACGGGCTGAGAACAATTGCCACCTACGTCATGTAGCACTAGAACAAACAGAAAGGCCAAAATTACCTTTTCATGTGCTTTGTGCTTCCTGCTGGAAGGGACAGAAACTACTAAGAAATACTAGGAGGGATGAAATAATCAGAAGCCAGGCTTAATAATAAAAGCTGTTCCAAAAGCCACTTAAGGAACTCATTATTCCTCTTCATGCATGCAATTTGAATGCTGTTCAAAAGAGATCTTGATTATTTGTATGAAAACTTAAAACACAGTAAAATGCATTAAAGAGATGTAACGTGGGATATAGGCAAGACACAAAGGATACATTTCCCTTAGTTTGTATATTCAGCTATATCACTTAATATTCTTATAGAACAACTTTCTACAGAAGTATTTTTAGATATTAAAAAGTCATCTAAAGTTTACGTCATACACCTTAACTTTGATAATTCAAAATTCACAGAACAGATGCAAAGTAGACACTTCCCTGAGGCTAATGAAACAGCATGGGCAAATAGTATTTACTGTAAATAAAAGCACCTCATCTTTTCACTCCAAATAATGATCACCAGGGTATACTCATAATTAAAAAAGAAAAAAAAAATCGAATAGGAAAATAAAAGGAGTCATAAAAATAGTAAGAACACTTTTTAAGAAGGTCTTTGTGCTCAACATTTTCAAAACTTTCTAACTGGAATACACAAAATACTAAAATTAAGAGGGAGAGGAAAAAGGCTGAACAGAGCACTTGTAAAATACACCTAGCTGTTGACAAAGATCTCATCTTTGTCAATTAATGATGATGAAGTCAGAAAACTGTTGCTGGAATGGAAGCGGCTGATGAAGAAGGCTTTCAAATTGAAGTGAGGGATATCACAATTACTATTTTCTTAGCAGTTCTTCTATCTATAGGTTTTCTCTCTAAATTTCATTCCTTTCTCTATTAGATATGACAGGTAGTCATGTGCTGAACAAAGACATATTGATTTAATATGCTTGCTTTCTGGTTTATGTTAAGCTGTTTGCTCATACAGCCAGCAAGTTCTAAGCAATTCACCAAGCAGCTGAGAATCAGTAATTAACAACAATGTCAACTTCTAGGGGAAATGAGTTTGTTGTGAGGACAACTTTCCTGGTGTTTGATCCAACTGGTGCAAGATCTGATAGAAGCACTTTTCTAACTTAAATAGATTGTGTGTTAAAAACTGTTAGCACATACTGAATATTTGCATTGTTTAAACATAAAGCATATTAAGTTCTACCAGCAAATTAAAATAAATTAGGTATTTGTTAAGCATGAAACAATTCTAAAAAGCATGGTATATGTAACTTAATGGTTTCCATAAGGAAGGCAAAAAGAGACACAGTATAATGATTTGTGGACACAATGAACTGGATATATATTTTTTTTTCCAGGTGGAAGTGCATGAGTGTAATTAAAATACTGCTAAAAGCACAGTTTACTCGTTTCAAAGTAAGACATGATTTAAACTTACTTAAATCTCTTTAGCAGTTTTTTAGAGAGTCTTAATGTTACTTCATTCTTCATCAAGAAATTTGCATTGCAAATCTATTTTTTATTACATCCACTACATAAAAAAAATGCCCCTATGTTACTGTCCACAAATACATTTCAAGATTCTTAAACAGAGAAAGAAGCCTATTTGCCATTCCTAGCTCAATATCCATCTAATTAAGCATGAGTTTAGGGATAATTCCATTCTAACTTACAAATCATCCAGGAAGTAAATACGTGTGTGCATATATACATAAACATACATATACCAAGAGTTAATCTGCCTACAAACACACCAGCTTTTATTCTTGCTACTTACTAATAAAATCAAAGTTTTTAGAAGACTGTTTTAACAAGATACTTCACTTTCATCAGAGATTTTAAAAGGACAGCAAAAACTAATTAAAAGATGAAAAATGCTTTTCATTCAATGTACCAATTTCTAGCAAGAGTTAGGTATCTATGGTTATGGGTGTATATATGTGAATGAACGAATAAATCCTTAACCCACCATATCTTTTTCTCCAGTTTGCAAGCTGTCACCCGTGAAAAGTATGGTGTAGATGGTAGGATGATACTGTACCTGATTGGCTCTGGAGGTGGTCATGGGATCAGATGGAGAGGACTTGGTGGTAGTTGGGGAAGATGGCAATGTCTGGGAACAAAGCAGTTCAGGAGCAAATCAACCTTTACAAGCCTTAGACTGAACAGTTAAAAAAATAAATAAACCAACAAAAGTAACGTAACTAGAAAATTAAAAGAAACAAAAAATGCCTAAGACAAAATCTTTCTCCTACTCATTGGAACTTAATGGAATTTAAAGTCAATTGGATAAATAATGCATGTAAATATGCATGCTTATGCATGTAAAAACAAATTCATGACTTGAAATCAAGATGGTGAACTCACATAAATACTCAAAAAATACGCTGACCACATGAGGAATACATTCTTTCCTCTCTCCTCCTCTTGGGCAAAATGAAGACTATAGTAAACAAAAATTCCAGCAAGTTCAATGAGCACACTAGAAACAGTTGTCAGTCTACAAACAAACAGGGCCAATGTCTGAAAGAAGTTCATAGGCATTTACTTTGGCACCTTCTAATGCACCATTCTATAGCACGGACTGTAGCCATCAAACTGTGTTCCATATATTACAATTACACTTAAGCTACCGAGTTGTGAGCAATACACTAACTGCTAAAATATTCATTGATCTTCTTCTTTTTTTTTTTTTTTTTTTTTAATCAAGAGGCAGGTGGAAAAATGTAAACATCAATCTCACGATGGATGAACGTGTAACTAATATCTTCACAACAAATTACTACTACATATATATGATTAGCGTTAAAAATGTTCATTTAGTTGAGCAAAGTTTAATAACTTGTCATCAGGCCTGTGTTCAAAATAAACACAAAAAATAATTAAGAGTCATATTTATTGATCATGTTTTCTAAATAATATACATATGCTTAACATTAATGCTTAAACACATCCAAAAAAAAACAAAAAAAAAAAACCCCAAAACAAACCCAAACCCAACCCAACCCCCCAAAAAAATGCTGCTCTGGTTTCAAATTTTTATATACACATTTCTCTTTTTAAACTATTAGATTTTGACAAAGTAACTCTTTTTTTTATAAATGTAGTAAAAATATAAAACTCCAAATTTCCAAACATAACACACAATACTTATTTCAAAGCATGTTATTTTGACATCTTGGCAATATATAGATATAGATAAAGATATATGTATTATATCCAAAAGTACACTACTTTAAGTAATAAGATGTTAAAATGCTGTACAACAATTTATCATATGCTCATAGAATTACTAACCAGAACTATTTAGAAATAAATGAAGCCAAAGTTCACACTTTCAGCAGTTCTGTTACTTACAATCATTGACAGTCCCTCATAAAATAGGTATACATACTTTTGCACTAAAATTCTTAATGCATATGAGAAAGCTGGGACACTGTGAATGCATAAAGTTGTGTATTAGAAAAATATGGGCTTGTACATATGCACACACAAATATTTAACTGTATGTTCAGCAGTATGAAGATTATTGTTTTTCCATAATTTGTACATAAACAAGTAGCCAAAACAGGGGAAAAAAACGTTAAGAAACAGACCCTCATTTTGTCTTTCCAACTCCTAACTTATGGTATAAAACATTAAAACACAAAATAAAACATATACAGTTTATAGACCTGTAAGCATCAACTGGGACCCCTTCAAGAGGTTAAGCTAAAAAATAACTACCCTGTATAGGGCATTATTAAAAATGTGTAGCTTGGCAAAATATTCTTGGTCAGCAGATGCTATAGGTTGTGAAAATCAAGACAGTTATAAAGGCCTTTCCCACGTCTCTGTACAGAATATGGCTTCATTCATTAGGGGCTAGAATTTGCTTAGAAAAAGAAATATCAGATTTTATGATAGCATGGGGCTAATCCTGTTCAGCTATATATTTATATTGCTGATTTTAGTGATATGATGCAGTATGTCTCTTACCAAACTGAAATTGAAAAGACTCTGAAAGGAAATGGTTTTCATCATGTAAGTGTAAACTAATGGGAAAACCAAAATGAAACCAAAACGAAACCCCAAATGGAAACTCAAAAAACCAAAACAACCACCGCCCCAAAAAACAACCACAACAGAAAAAAAACCAACCAAACAAAAAAAACCCACAAACCCCAGCAATAAACCCTCCCAAACAAAAAACACACACACAAAAACAAACGAAAAAAACCCACAAAAACCCAAACCCAAGCACAAAAGAACCAAAAAAAAAAAAAAAAACAATTAAAAACAAATCTAACAAACAAAAATCCCCACAACCTCCAATCAAACAGAATAGCAAACTCGATCTTATCCTGAGATATTTTCTTTATTACAGCTCTATATATAATTTATACAGTTATATATGTGAAAATGATCAGTGGCTGGAACACTTCTACATCTGCCAGGCTGAGGGAGCTGGGGTTGTTCAGCCTGGAGAAGAGAAGGCTCTGGGGAGATCTAACAGTGGCTGGAACACTTCTACGTCTGCCAGGCTGAGGGAGCTGGGGTTGTTCAGCCTGGAGAAGAGAAGGCTCTGGGGAGATCTAAAAATGACCTTCCAGTACCTGAAGGGGGCTACAAGAAGGCTGTTTAAAAAGGCCTGTAGTGATGATAGGATGAGGGACAATGGCTTGAAGTTAGAGAACAGGAAATTTAGATTGGTTGTGAGGAACA
>WBNM01038335.1:0-45339 GCA_013399055.1 Ramphastos sulfuratus
GGGGACCTTGTCTCTACAAATATCTTGAAGGGTGGTTTTCAGGAAGATGGAGCCAGTCTCTTTTCAGTGATACCCGGTGGTAGGATGAGAGGCAATGGATGTAAACTCAATCACAGGAAATTCCATCTCAACATGAGAAAAAACTTTACAGTGAGGTTGATGGAGCAGAACAGGCTGTCCAGAGAGGTTGTGGTCTCCTTCTCTAGAGATCTTAAAAATCCACCTGGACATATTCCTCTGTGACTTACCCTAAGTGGCCCTGCATTGTGAGAGGGTTGGACTCAGTGATCTCTGGAGGTCCCTTCCAACCCCTGGGATTCTACGATTCTATGATTAACATTAAAAGGAATAAATGCTGTATTTCTGGGTCCTCTGAAAGCTTGCCAGTTTGTTAAGTCTTCTTTTGACTTGAACATTTAGTTTAGAATTTTTTTTAATTTAGAAATTACATCTTTACTTCCTACTGTTCTGTCAATATGTTCGGTCTTAAGAAGTTACATGATGGGTATTTGTCATTGCAGTGGTGTTACTGCAGCCTTGGTAGTGGCGTTGATGGGCTTGGAGTAGTTACTGTGCAGAAGAGAACAGTACAAAAAGCATTTACTCAGTTGTAACATTTTTGGCCTGTGTGTATGGTGAGGCTAGTAAGTGCAATTTCAGTACATGCATGCTTTAAACTAAAGATAATGATGACTATAGCTTGTGCTCTAATGTGGGATGAGCTTTAGGGCCAAATGGCTTACCAGCTTTTGTTTACTATTATTTTGCTGGCCATTGTGGTCATCATGGCGGGTTTTACAGTTGATAGACTTATATGTTGGTGTTATGTCACACAAGTGATTTTTTTTTCTTTTAATAGTTCTTCTGAAATAATGACACTTTTGTGCTTTTTATTGTTTTGGTTTTGTTGTTTTAATTACCAGGCTGAAGCATGTTATAAATTATGCACAGAAAAGAGCTGCAATAGTAAAGCCTTGTGTTGGCAACAGTTTCTCACTTTTCTTTAAATACATTAAAATAGAGGTCTACTGAAATGTGAATTCCATCACAAAGGCAATTCCATAATTTCAGTACACAATCCATATACTGATAAACTTTTTGAAATCCAATCTGTGTTATATTAACAATTCTAATACTGAACATATTCTTTGTTTTAAAAAATGTTTTCAGTCAATGAAAAGGTATATTCCTATAGAATTCCAGTTAATAGTTCCAGCTACATTTTTACCAATATTAATGAGTTTTTAACACAGGTTTAAACAGTTCTTAACATAGGGTAAATACTGCATGGTTGGCTACTTATTGCAAAATTTTAGATATATATGGGACCCAGATAGCTATAGCCTGACAGGAGGGTTTATTTCCACCCACAAGAGCACAATACTGTGTAAGCAAAAAATGCTTCAGGACACTAAAGGATTTTGAAACTCTTTTTCATCTTTGAAACATGTAGCTTTGTTTTATCCCTTTAAAATATTATCAATGTGTATAAAACACATGAAGTTTCTTGTTTCCATACTTCTCGGGGTTTGAGTGAACAAACAGAACTTCCTTGCAGTGAAGGTACAGGGACATTGTTAAGGGTGAGATCAGAGTTTCTGAGTTTTGTTGAGGTTTGTCTGTGTTTTCTTTTACTGGGTGGTGTTTTGTCTTGTTAGTTTTTTTAAGTTTTCTACCTCAGTAAAAAGTAGGTTTTAAAAACAATGATTTTGTAAGATAAAGCTGCCAGACATAATTTTTTTTTTTTTTTAATGTATGTAGATAGATCCAACACTAATTTGAGGGTGTTCATGGGATTTTAGGGTCCTGTATTTTCTTTCAGATGATTACCTTTTCAGTTACAATACTGGTATGCTGCTCCCCAGGTTGTGAATTGGTCTTCTGCTTGACTCTTCCCCTTTTCCCCTTTTTTCCTGAAAGTTAAAAACTTGAGGATATGCATTTGAGGAGGTTGTCAGTAAGATCTATGGCAGTTTCAGATTAAAGAATATTTACTTTGGATAAAGCAGAATTATTGTTCCACCAGATTTCTGCAGTTAATCTCACTGTCATTAATTAACACTAAAGAAATAAAGGAGGAAAACGGTCTGTGATAACAACGTTCATGTTGAACTTCATTTCCAAATCCATCTCTTTCTTCTCTCAGCCTGCTTTGCTCAGGGCTGTAATTTGTAAGAAAGGAGTGCTTTGTTCAAGTCCAAGAATCAAGTTTATTCACGTTACATTCAAGTCTGTTCTTACCTGAGAAGGAAATAACAGAATATGTGGGTGTTCACTGAAGCAACTGGGACCTACCTCGAGGCACTGTCCCTTTTTAGGTGAGCCACAAGTCTTCAGCAGTTGCCACCACTCAAATGTGTCTCCAAAGCCTCTTGTGTTTCACCTCTGTGGAATCACAGGTTTTATTTGTAGAGTCTAGTGAAATGTTTGTGTTTTTTTTTTCCCACAGATTAAGTGCAGGATACCAGGCCAGTGTTGGGCTGGCAGTGTTTTGTAGTATAAACAGGAATGCACAAGCTTGATATGTGGCTTGTGACATACACATACTGTAGGTGCTGCTGGTGAAATGTTTAAGCTTACAGCTATTGTTGCATTTGGAGGTTATTAAAAGTTTTTGAACTCTTCAAACTGAATGCAGTTTCTTTTGCTCAGAGTTATGCAAGTCTGTGTCTAGAGTTCCACAGCTGTAAAACTCCTGCTATTAGAAGTAACAGAGTATGTATGGAAGGAACATTAAGATGCTTTGTAAGGAACATTAAGATGCTTATCAGCTGATTATTTACTACTTGAAGTATCCCAGATCAGCATTCCACCCTTATTTAAATTCACATCTTTTGAAGTCCGTTTTTATCAGCTTGCTTACCATGTTGCAAGATGTATTCAAAATTTATTAGAATCAGAATTATTAGACTAGTATTAGTATTTTAGCATTTTAGACTACCCCTAATACCAATGTGTGTTACATTAGAATTTTCTTCAGAAACAGATGCCAAGCTACCTTCCTTTGATGATCAGATCTCATCCTGCTGTCTAGATTTGCTATGCAAAGACTCTTGTTAAGCTGTTTTCCATGACTATTTTGAAGAGAAAATTTTCACTTATGACAATTGCTTTTTAGTATTAGTGTTATATTATGCTTAATATTGTTTAATATCACCTTTCAGTTTGGTGGCACGTAATATAAATATCCGTGCATGTTACTTGTTAATTTACATTTATTTTTCATTTAAGTTACAACCGCACAGCAGTGTGGTGGGTCGCATACCATCTCATTAGGAAATCTGTGGGTGTTACACACAGGAGAAGAAAGAAAGAATGGAAAAATGAGAGAAAGTAGCCAAGACAAGCAAGTTCTTCCCATTCTTCCTTCTGTCTGAACAATTTCCCCACCCCTCCCAAATGGCCAGTATGAACAGTTTGCCAAAGTAAGCTTTAATTTAGTCTTTGGACATAGGCTTTGGTATAAACTCTTGGTTTCCTGTGTTTAATTAATGTCCAAATGTGCTTGATTTTGGTATGTGGTTTGTTGGGTTTTTTTAAGAGAAAATGTAAATTGGGTAATTTTCAAAGATTTTATTTTACCTGCGTCCCAATCTGCATGAACAAATGGTGCAAGAAGGGCATCTACCAGGTATGAGTTCCTTACATTATTTGAAGTTGAGTAAACATAAGCTCTCCAGTAACAAAACCCATGCATTAGTCAATTACTCCCATTAAAAAACTTTGCAAGTGTATAATCTTTGAATCTAGAACTTTGAAAATATGTCATACTTATTGCCTCGCAGCATTTGCGCTACTCAGTGAGGCATACTGGGTTTTAGTGAGGATGTCATGCACGTTAGTGTGTCATAATGCTGACCTACTGCGTTAAAAGCAAAGTCTGTTTCTTCATGTTCCACAGAAGGTGTCTGGTTTTGATTAACAGCAATGAGAATTAAGTGACAAGAGGCTATAAAGAGGACTGAGCTGAGATACTGAATACAGGATGATGACAAAGGGGGGCTGTGGAAAATTAAAGAAGGCGACACAGTATACATGGACACACAGAGGAAAAAAAAAAGGAGGATGCAGAAAGAAAATACAACTAGTAGAAATGTCTCTGTTAGAAATGGAAGGAAGGAAGAAATATCTTGTAAATTGACCACCTTCCCCCTCTTGAGGAAGGAAAAAGTTAGTGATGTTTATCGTACAAGTAATTTTCAGATCTTTTCTCATTCCATTCCCTAGCATCTTTGTTGCTTTTCTTGGCTTGAGTGTGGAACATTTTTGCTCTGATTTCAGATATTTTATTGTACAGTCTCTTCTAGAGTGAAAATTATTTGAAAGCATGCTGTCACATGGCACATTTTGCTCCCAGCTTGATTTTTATCTGCTTTCCCTGGGACTGTGTATATTTTAATATTTCTAACCTAGTTTTCTAAGGAAATGGGGCATATTGTGATCATTTGATGCTTTCATAAGAAAATACATTTCTGTTGCTTGTGAAACCATTTGTTTGGCTCCTGAAAGCACACACTTACAAAAAATACAATAAATCATGATGGTAAATATTCCAAACTGCTTTGGCATTGCATTTTAATTTGAACATTATGATGTTTTTAAGGAAAACACCCTTTTCAGACTAGCCTAGTTTGCTTTAGGAGTGTTCAGTGTTACTGTAGAACATGAATTGTGTAAGATGTTTGTAGAATATGTTCCATATTACAATCTTGCAGCAGCAAAACTGATTTTATTCCCACCCTCCCAGCTGTTAACTCCTTTGCTGTGAGGCAGAGTTTGAATTGGTCTTCACCAAATTAAAGAGCCACTCCACAGAAATTTAGTGGGTGCAACCGTGGGGAAAATAAGCTACGGCAGATAGGTTACCATAGGGGACCAAGCAGGGCTGAAGCCTTTTGAATTAACTTTGATCAGTTGCACGCTGTAGTTGCTGTCTCTCTAAATAATCATATTGCAGCTTCCTTACAATGGAATCATTTGTGATTTGTAGCCAAGTCCTGCAGATATTTGTGAACTTTAAACTTACATTCATCTGTCTGTGGCAACAGAGCCTGATAGCTCCCTGAAGTATGCAGCAACTTATGCAACAGCTTATGAAAAATATTTTGATTAATGTCTTATACTTAATATTTCCTGTATTTGTTTTAGATTACTCTTTCCCATTTTTTTACAGCCAGCTAGTGAGGAATGAAAGCATCCTTTTATCACCAGATGTTTGTCTTTTAGAAGATCAAAGTTAGATATCTGATTTATTTTTTCGTTGTTATTATTATTCTTTTCTCAGGTAGAGGATATTTGACAATGCACAAACAGCTACTATCTTACACAGCTATGTAAGCTGTAAAAGTCTTTCTATAGCATGCACTTATTTTTGCATAGTAGTTTTGCTGTTAGTACTGCAGTTTATGCAGACACATTTATGCACATTTCAAGTTTCTTTTTGGAGTTTTCATGATATAGCTAGGCGAAAAGTCAGTGTCCATTAACTGTGTATTTACAAAGTGGAATTATGTCTTTTTCAGTTTATCAAAGTTGGCTAGAAGTTATTAGGCAATTAATCTCTGTCAGTTGAAAACAAAGTTTAGGATAATAGTTTGATGCAGATGTTGCCAGTTAGGCAAAATGAACCCTACTTTTAATTCCTCATTTTGATACTCACTTGAGGATGTCAAAATGACTCTCAAGGCCAGGGAACACAAAGCTACCTTGTGAAAGAGCCCTTAGCATCCGTTTGCCCCAAGTGGGAATTCAGTTTTTTTGGAATCCACAAGAAGTGATTTTGAAAATCTGTCCCTAGGCACTTACTATTTCTTGACTGCCTGATTCTTTTCTGTAACATCTGTTCCTCTTGAAGGTTCTCTTCCTTGTGTACTCTCTGTAGGTTTTAAAAGCTTTTCTAATCACTTGGAAACAGAAATACAGAGGATAGAATATCCGTGTAGAGCTTCTATAGACTTGTGTAAAGCACAAAGCACAGCTGGAACAGGTAGCAGAGAGGTTTGAGAAGATTTTGCGTGTTGACTGTTTCAACTTGAAATTTTCTGAAGAAAAGTTTGACTTTTAATTATGTTCTCCCGTCCTTTGTGAACGTGGCAAATAAGATTTCTACTAGAAGCATTTTACGAATCCCATGGTATTTAATGCTCAAATTCTTTCCCTTGGAATGTCTACAGTACCAGAGAAGAAATTACTTGGTCAGTAGGATGCACCTGACTTGCCTTAGCTGTGGGATAGCTTGAAGACGATGCTGTCTGGAATATGCTACAGATGAAGCTGAAGCATCTGAATAGTGTCTGAATCTGCTCATATCTTTCATGTTTGGGGAGATTTTTAATGCAGTGTATCTTTAGGATTTATTTTTTTCAGCTTAGGTACGTGTGATTGCACATGTCACTTGCTACATGGTTGTGTGGTTTGGATGCATACCAGGTCAATCTCTTGTGTGGTAAAATCCCACAAACACTGCAGTCCTTGTGTGCTTGTAGTATGTGTGCAGATCATTCTGTGTCCACATGTAGTTGTGGTAGCTCTGTGCTAGGGACTTTGGGAAAATCCTCTGTGTTACTGAGGTGGAGTTTTTATGGTTTTAGATCTAAGTAGTCTTGTTGGGCAGTGAAAGGAGTTCTGACATTGCTGATATGTTCTGGCAGGCACATCAGCATTTACTTTAGGAATATTGTCAGCATCTAAGATTTGAGGTGCTTGGAGGGGGAAAATAGCTTGATTTTAGTAAAGAACCCCAGAAAACCCAAATCGTCCCCTACTATGAGAATGCAGATAGTGAAAGTAGATGAAAGGATTTCTCAGGGGAGAAGAAAGACTGTGTCTCTTTTAAAATTAAATAGATTTGATGGATTCTTTTGCTTTTTTAAAAAAATTATTTTATTATTAGTTCAAGTGTGTATTAAATGAGGTGGAAAAAAAATAAGGATTTGGTTTTTATTTTGAGGTGAAATGTCAGGTTCCCTTAAAAAAAAAAAAAGTCAATCTTCTTTATTAAATGTTTCTAAAGACAGCATTATTGTTTTGGTTACCATGTAAGAAAGAAAGAATAGGGATTTGAAATCAAACCTGAAAGAAATATGATTTCCCTAGAAATATTTAGAGGAATTGACTTAATTGCAACCAGAAGTTTGACCTGGAAGTGTAACGTTTTGACCTTTTAGCTGTCTGGTTTCCTAAATGTGTTGTTTTGCTCACTTTAAACTGTGAGAAAATCTGTTTTACACATCCTTAACCCTTGCATTCCCTATATGTCTCAGTATAAAAGTCCTCAGACTACTGCTAGCAGTCCAAGAAAAACAAAAAATGCCATTGCATGTTAAGAAAGAAAAAAAAAAATCATTATAGGTATGTGTTGAACACTGAAATCTTTTCTATGTTCATTATAGCTACGAATAATTGTGCATGTGACTTAATGGTTAAATATGAATTTCTTTTAAACTTTCCAGATTAACACTGCTTTGTTCTTTTGTTCTTAAGTTTCATTTTCATATGACAAAGATAGAGAGAAAATACAGCTTTTTAAATTACAAATATTTCTGTGGGTTGGTTTATATTTGGAAAAAAATTATGAGGCTGTACAAAAGTCTGTCCAGATGGAGATGAAGGGCCAGTTCCTAACAGAAGTTCTTCATACTTTCTTTGCATAAGTGAGAGCAATTGCATGCATTTGAGTCACCACTGAGGGTACTAGGTATATTGTTTATTACACACTGAGTATTTTATTGACTACAAAGACACAAGTGACAGACCATGAACAAAACTTTACAGGGCCCGGTGCGTAGAAGTAAATAAAACCGTAGTGGTGCAGCAAATAACAAAGGCTTTTACTTTGTAAGAGGAAGGGAAGAAAGTCCAGTGAAATCTTGAATATGCGTGGTGGGCATAGTAACAGAATTTGATGTATTCTACCAACTTCAAACAGGTAAGAGGTATTCCAAAACAAAGCAAATCACTTTATTCAGAGAAAACATTCTAACTGTGAACTATTCACTATACAAATTCATGAAAAAGTAATTTAAATGACAAAACCTGCTTTAGAGAGTGTAGAAGGTGACATCCTTGTATTTCTTAACAGCATATATTTTTCATATTCTTTTATCTTAATAGATATTGGAGGGGGTAGTGTGAGTCATAGCATGTGGGCAATGTCTGTCCTTTGCTGTTGTCTTCTCATGACATTGTCTTCTCATGCTCATGTCTTCTATGACAGGCTCATAGGTTTTGATGTTTAGTATTAGAAGATCTTAAATTTGGTATTTAATATTGAGAAAGAGGATATTCTGTGTGCTTTTTTTTTTTTACATTTAACATTTATTGCACTGATGCTCAAACTGCAAGATAATGAGCTGTGTTACTCAAGTGGTCCCTTACAGCATTGCACTATTGAGTAAGCTGAAATGAATGGGTTTATTTCAAACCATTTTCCAGTCAGTCTCCAGTTTTTAGCACCACAGCCAGCACCTGCTTCACTGCTAGAGCTGAGTGACACTAAAGAGATGAACATCATGAGTTGTTCTCAGTCTTTTTGGTGATATCTTTGCATCAATGCTTGTGAGAGTAGAAAGAGATTGAGACCTGTTTGGAAATAGAGCCTTTCAGCAGCTCATTGAATTATGGTCTGTTTACTAGCATTTAAAAAAGGAAAATACAGAAGGCTTCATTGTGGTGACTTTTTACCTGTTTGCTGTGCCCCAGAATTTCTTTATGTTCTCGGGTTGTTTTAAGTCTATAAAGTGCCACCTGTGTGAAAAGACCTCTGGCACAGCTTACTTAATTCACATGACAACATGAAGTGCTTGCTAGTTCAAGTCTGCACATGTCTTTTAGAACTCACTCTCTTTTGAAGTCTCCTCTAGATGATAGGGTAGAAAAGCGAAGACATGACCATCAACATCCACCTTTTAGCTCCACTGAGCAGAAGCCCTAAAAAAAGAAACACAACATTCATTGCTGCTTTATCTCAGGATCAGCTTTGAAGAAACTGGCTTTTTAGGGTCATGCCATCCTTTTGAAGTTCTGCTGAAGATACTTGCTACGAACTTTTTTTTCCCTTCCATTCTTTCCCATAGTGTGGCCAGTGGCAGACTGTCAGGCTTTTGTCACCAAACTCATAGCCATGTGATGCAATATATTCCTGATGTTTTTAGTCACTCTTGCCTAGACATCCTGTTATTGGTAGAAGATTAAAGTCTTGTCAGCTGTGGGAACTATAGAATTGCAACTCTTTCCTCTCAGGGAAAAAATTTTGCAGAAATTATTTACTATTGCTGAGGGAAACAAAAATAGAACCCAGAAAACCATGAAAGGTTTGATTTGCTTTGTTTGAAAATCTTTCAATCTTGTAGTATTGGCCCCTATTATTATGTTGTTCTAGTAAGGGGAACCAGCCATGGTTACATTCAGAAACAGTCATTCCCACATTTTGGTTGAGTTTTCATGGTAGAAGAGACCTTACTTTGTAGAGGTTCCTGATACTTAGAATACAAAATCTTCCATTTTGACATTTCATGGCATCAGAAAATTCCACAAAACTCATGGGTATCCTCAAGGAGAAAAAACAGAGACAGGCTGAAAGAACAGAGTTTTCAAAAGAAGCATGTGCTTTAAAAATAAGTGTAGTGCCCTGGAAGTAAAATTTGTCACCATCACAGAATCTATCTTATTTTTGTTAAGGACTTCAGTGATGTGACATTGCTGCTTCTGGGTACAGGTGTCTTTGGCCGATTTAGGGGCGATGCTGAGCTTGGTGCAGCACTGTGGCACTGGACAGTTCTTAACTGCTCCTTCCTGGGGATACAACCACTTCAGATACTTCAGTGTCATATGGTTGTGGAGTCTGAGACCACAAAAGGGTGAAATTAAATTTTGCCTCCCATTAGAAAGGAGTTGTCTGTGATAATGGTACACTGACCACCAGATACAATGCTCTGTGTTTATCTGCTTGAATGCATTAGCAGGTGGTTCTAGCTGTTCTTACTTACACATTATGAATGAGTATTGAGAGACTGCATCGTCAGAGGTGTTCTCCAGAGCTGGCTCAGCCTGCCTCTTCATCACAAGTGTTAGTTAGAGGAAGGTGGTACTTTTTTCCTTCACAGCTGCTGTTTTCTCAGGACCTCTGTGAGGTTCATTTCTCATCTTGCAGCCAGATGGTCTTGTACATGCTGTACTTCTCTGTCTCTTCCTCCATAATATCCCTGACTAGCAGGCTACAAAATGTCTCATCCTGGATTCAGTTTGTCCATGATAATTATAAGTTCAGAGTGAATTCCATAGCTCTTCTGTTAGAGGATAGCCCTACAACTCAGCCCTTGGCTTTCATAAGATGGTTTAGTCCAGTTTCACTGTTAATGTCTCATGTTATGAAGGTTTTAGACACTATGCCATATCCAGTTGTCAGTGTTTTGATGGCAGAGAGGATTCTACTAGGGCTGTCTCTTCCTGTCTGGATCAGATTCATTTGAAGTCAATGTCTTCCAGTCAGGGACCCTGTTTTCTGATAGGATCTGAGTCTTCTTCCCAGGTCCTTGATGGGACAAATGTGTTCTGAACATAGGCCAGTTGCTAACATTTGGGAAATAGGAGAATAGCACTAATAGTAATAAAATTGTGAAAGAGTAAGGTGGAAAATACCAGTGATCTGTTACTCTCTGTGCTGGGTTTAAGCAGACTGTAAGGCACTCTGGAAAAAGGCAGAGGCAAATTACAATACTGAATTTATTTCCAGGTATAAGAGTTTGCAAAGCCAGACCTTTCAGCAATACTTACTCAGTACTGCACCCAAGTTTGGTGGGGATTTTTTGGGGGGATTGGGGTTTTTTTGTGGGTTTTGGTGGGTTTGTTTGGTTTTGTTTGTTTGTTTTGTTTGGTTTTTTTTTTTTTCAGTCGTTTGGTTTTTAGTTTATACTTTAGGTACATAGATTTAATGGCTCGAATTTTTTTTCTTAGATATTACACATTTCTTAAGAAGTTTCTGGGCTTTATTTTATGTTGACCAGATGTTTTCCTGTGTACTCACTTGTGATTATCACTTAAAATAATTACAATTAAAAAATTAAAATTGGAATTCTATGAACTGAAGAACGAGCGAATGGAAAGAATGGATGCCATATCAAGCTCTTCAAGTTGCTCTGAAACCCATTACTCGGTGTATAAAAATGTGCACTGTGAAGATGTTGTCATTATTGTGAAGATGTTTTGTGTGTGTGCATGTCAAATGACAGTGCAATTCTGTACCATTCTGGGCAACATTAAAGGCTCAGAAAGTCTCAACAGCATTTTTAACTGCTGTCTTGTATCTGCTGCCTCTTGTCTGCCCTAGACTTGGGCTTAATCTTACATACCAACATTAGGTTTTGAGTCTCTTCTAAATTAGAAATGACAACCTACTCTGGAGCACATGCTGTGTATGTGAATGCTGCACAATTAACAGTAGGTTTACAATAAAATACTGTGTGACGTTTTGTTTACAAATGATTAGGAATTTGGATTTGATGGTGAATAATTTTAAGTGGAGAAATAAGACTGCTAAAAAGCAGTGTAATATGTCTGTAGAGCACTTTGAAGATGAAAAGGTCTATATACTGTAAACATTATTACTACTATAGCTTCATGTGTGTAGAATAATTAATCCAGCATAAGCAAAAGGGGGGACTTTTTTTTTAATGTACAATGTAATATTTCTGAGTGTCTAATATACTTACAGATTTGCTTTCAGATTGTAATGTAAGAGATTCATCCCCCTTTTTTTTAATATCTCTGTGTTGCAATGATTTGCTTGTTGCTTCTTTCCAAGTGTGAAGGCTGTCCTAATCCAGAACAACCTGTCAGAAATGTGTGGTGTCCAGGGTAGAAGGAGGAGTAGGTGTTTATTTTTTTAAAAAGATGATATAAAGTACTGTGTGATGAGAAATAGGTGCCTGTCAGTTATGGCTTTGGAGACTTGACTGAATTTAGCTACAGAGCCATGCAGGTGCCAGATTGCACTGGGAAGTGAACACCTGCCAGGCTGCTCCAGATAATTCAGCAGCTCAGAGGCATTTTCCCAGGCTCCCAGATGAATGGTTCGTAAAAGCCGTGGGAGAGGGCTTTCTACTGCTCCATGCTGTACCACAGCCTCTTTTTGGCAGCCTTCTGGAAGTGCAAGGCAGCTTGGCTGTGACTCCTTTGGAAAACAAGTGTTGCTGGATAGTCTTACAGTAAAGAGTCAGTGTCTGATACTTCCTCTCAGTGTCATGGGACTATGAAATATAACAAGCAGGGCAAATTACTGTTCCCTTAAAAGGCAGCACACACTGGTGCTTGTTTCAACTGAAACTGAACTGTGGCTTTTCTAGAACTGCTTTTATTCAGTTACATTTTGGGCTTCAAGCTCTATTTTTTGTTGTTTGTTTTGGAGTTCTTTGAGTTTTAGTGTTTGGGGTTTGTTGTTGTTTTGGTTTTTTGGGGTTTGTTTGCTTGGTGTTGGTGGTTTGTTTTTTTTTTTTTAATCTGGATCTGATGATTTAGATGCACAGTTTCTAAGTAAGAAAAACTAACCTCCAAATAAGTAAGAATAATTTCATTTCTACCTCTGTGTTGGTAATTACAAATACCATGTTGTATGATGAAGAGGAAATTGAAGATTGAGCCAAATAGGTTTGCCAAGATTAAGTTCTGTGAACTTACTCTACCTTAGTGGCTGCAAAACACCATATGTAGCTTGAGGTTAAAACTTACAGGGTGTGCTTAAAAGGAGTTAGTGATGGATCATTGAGTGCATATCAGTTGGTCTCTCCTTTGAGATACCACGAACAGCAACTTTTGGTTCGTGCTGAGTATATACCATCTGTCTTCCCTGGAGCATAATCCACAGTTTGTTCAAAACCAACGTGAGTATATAAACAGCCTTGATGGGTGAACAAGTCTGGAACTGAGAACAGACTTAAACTCACGCTGAGTAACTGTAGAGAGTTAAAAAAACTACAAGTTGCATGAAGTTGTCAAAGGTAGTAGGGCTTATTGTTTAGTTTTTTTTATTTCATGAAGCAGAATGGTTAATTGATGTATTTCTCTTGAAGGAAGCAGAAAGAGGATATCAGTGTTTTTATAGTTCTGCAGCAACACTGGCAACTTTAAAATTAGGAAAGTTTTGCAAACTCCAACTGGCAAAGGATTAGATCAGACATCACATACAAAAGGGTTTCAAAAGATTTGATGAGTGTAGCTGTGTGAGACTTTCAAAATATAGGTACCTTCAGTGTAATGCAACTTAAAATTTTCTTACAGTTAGCAATGAGTAACAGCAAATATCTGTTCAGGCTATTTCAGCAAGATCAAGTAGTAAATAATCATGGAAACTAAAATTATTTTCTAGTGTTAGTCCCTCTGGGTTGAGCTTATTAGCGCAGGTGCAACTCCATGTGAAGGCTTTATAAGACTTGCAGACTTGAGCTGACACTGCAAAAATAGTGTAGAGGTGTCTCGATTTCTTACATGATTATTTGAGTTAGGTTCTTTTCCAGAGAACAGTAACTAGCTAAATCAAGGGGCTCGAAGAGGAATCTGAAACTTTGTTCAGTTCATTAGTCAACCAAGTATGATTAAACACTTAACTTCTCAGAGAATACCAGAATATCAAGAAAAATAAACAGATATATGTGTCACTGATTCATAGAAGAATGTTAGGAATGAAGTATTGTGCTTTTTCCTGTGAATAACAAAAGATTTACTCCTTTTAAAGTTCCTTTCAAGAAAAATACATTTGGACTATCCCAGGCAAATGGAGGTGGGAAGACACTCTTAATATTTTACTCTCTATTTGAAGATCTGTTTGTGATGTTTTGTGAGTGTGGTTTTTTTTCAGTGTTACAAAGGCCACGGCGGAGGATGCGGTTATCACACTGGTAACTTAAATACAGGGCAAATTCTGTGATTTGGCTAACCCTAATAGTAACTCTAAAGAGTTGTGAATGCCAAACTGGAAGTAGCTAAAAGTAATTTTCTTTAATTGTGCTCATAAATATGCAGTTAATAAAGCTGGTGGATTGCATCCAAAGCTTTTACTCACACTCATAATTTTTAAGGGATGGTTCAACTTGTCACATCTTGACTTAATCTCTAAAGGGAAGTAAAATTTTAGGTATCTTCCTGAGGGGAAGTAAAAAAAAAGATGACTGATAAATTTCTAAGGGATTGATTGTGATCATTAAGTATAGTTCTTGTTGAGAGGTGATACTGAACAGTGTTAGATAGTGAGCTACAGGAGGTCTTGTACAAGTAGGAGATTTATAGACTTGCATTTTGGGGCTTATACTTAGAAATAAGGCATGCCTTGGCACTTGTTCTATGGAGACTGAAACTGGAACAAACTAACTTTCCTTTTTAAATGGTTGAATTAGAAGAAGAGCAGGAGTGCTTAATTTTCTAATTTTCTTGTGTTAATTGCACCTAGGTTAGCTGACTGTCTTGGGAGCAGCAGTAATTTAAATCTTGGAAAACCCATCAGAGTTGGGGGAAAATCCCTCTTTTGCACGTTCATTTTAGTGAGATATTCAGAGAGACTATGGAGGAGGAGTCACAGATGCTAACTTCTTTAAATTTCAATGGGAGTTAGGTTGCTAAATACCTTTATGAATCAAGTCCTAACTGATTTACTCAAGGTCATTACGGAATTTAAGTAGAAGAAAAGTAAAAGCTGGTTTCCTTAGCCACAGTATAATAGGCTCTTTGCCGTAATACAACCCTTTCTGTTCTTTTCCTGTGCTCCTTCTGCACAAAGACTTCTCTCGTTCTCAGGAATACAAACAAGAAGCCTCTGTGTATGTTACAGGTATCTAGCGGGTCACTCAAGCTACCTGTCTGCTTGTAGATATTGAGGAGTTTAAGTGTATGCGTTTCTCACTTAAGTCAGTGGAACTGTTGATAATAAAGGCATTTCATGTTCATTTGGTGGGTTTGGTTTTGGTTTGGTTTTTTTCTGTTGTTGTTGGGCTTTTTTGTTGTTGCTTTGCTTTGGTTTTTTGTTTTTTTTGTGTCAGCATTTTTTCTATCAGCTTTGCACCTTTATCTAGAAAGCAGTTAAGTAAATGGCCACTTGTAGTGTTCCTGTAGAATATGCATGAACATAATAGTAGTAAGTAGGGCTTTATCTTATTGGAACAGTGATCATGAAACTAGTCTATTAAGCAAATTTCAACTCTGGCCAATTAATTGCTTTACATATACTTCTGTAGTTGGATACCAGAACTTGGTAGATAGTAATTTCTGCAAAATTTTCCCACTTAAGATGCTAATTTCTTGTGACTTCAGTATAAGCAGTTTGTTTTAAAAATAAACCTTTGAAGTTATGTTTTCTTCTGTGTTCTGGAGCTGAGCTACGACGCTGCTTTCTCTCAATCCTTTCTTTGTAGATGTGCAACACTTTGAGACCAGAATGCCCAAGATACCCTCACACATATTATTATCATGCTTTTGTTTTATGTTGCAGCCAGCAGTTTTCACATTACTGCCTACTTTATGAAGAGATGGGTTAATCTCCGTTGTGCTCTAGGGAAACATTATCGTGGTAAGAGTTTCTTATAGTGTTACTTAGTCTTACATTTCCAGTCTTGCATTTCTGGGAGAAAAAAGGGAACATAAACTAATACTTTGATAGATTTTGGTCTGCTTAATCAAAATTTCTTTTAGAGCCTGGTTTTGAGTTAATTTTTGTTTGGTGGTGGTTGGTTGGTTAGTTCTGGTTTGTTGGTCTTTTTTGGGGGGTTTTTTGGTGGGTGTTTTTTTTCCCCCCAGAGGTTGTTCCCCCCCCACCCCGCCCCCCAAAAAAAAAAAAAAAAGTGGAGAGAGGGAGAGAGAGAAGTGTGTCTTACCATATGATGGAATTTTTAAGACTTCATTTTAAATCTGTGTATGCCTTCCCCCAGGGTAATCACCTAAGCCACACAAAATTCTGTAAGTATGATGAGACTCAGCGTTTTGCTAAGTCTCCGCAGGGTGAATCAAGCAGAGGTTGCAGTATGAATCACTTTATTATTTTCTGATTGTCTTGTGACATCAACTCTACCATACAATTGTATTCAAGAAAAGGCTTTCGTTCACCTCAGCATTATAAAATCTTTACATAGATGATGTCATTGGGGCAGATCTTGTTTTATTCCATGTTTTCCTAAGCTGAGGTGCTCTGTAAGGAAGCGACGTCAACCCTGTCCCATCAACAGCAAGAAGAAGGAACTGTAACAATCACTGCCCTTTGCGTTGACTTTTTATGTTACAAAAGCAAACCAGAACAATTAGGTGTCCTTCAAAATATTGAACGCTTTAAGAATTCATTATTTTAATAGGAATTAATTATGTTCTTAAATGCTGAAGTCTCTTTTTCAGTGCAAACTAGTCCATATTGGTTGAAGAGACTGGAGTGCTGATTTTAAGTATTGCATCAAACTGACCTGGGCTCCTGGAAGAACAGTTAGAATAGAATAGCAGAGTGTCTGCATTGGTGTCTCAACAATGGTTTCTGTGTATTTCAACTTTTTTGAAAGTGATACTTCAAGATACTTTAATTTTGTTAGCCAACAAGGGAGATTGTTATAGAGTGTAACAATATAAATGTCTTAACTGGAATGAACTTGCCCTGCTGGTGCTGCCAAAAAGAGAGACTTTGATGCTGCTGTCAGAGCTGTGCTTCCACGTGAAGTTCCTAATGAGAAAGAAACTTAATTTTGCTGGATTTGACTCCCAAAAAATAGCAAAATAAGTACATATCTTTAAAAAAAAAAAAAAAAAAAAAAGGAAAGGAAATAATTTGGCACCAATGGTTCCTTTCTGTAAGATATGTCTAGCAATTCACAAAAAAACCCCAGACATTGAGCCTAGTAGAACAAGAATCTTGCATACTTTACTTGGTGATGCTCACTAAAAATCTAAGGTAAATTTACCAAAGAGGATATTGTTGGAACCCTACATGAAAAAGTCAATTTTTGCAACAATTGCCCACCTTTTCTTATGTAAGCCATTTGGAAGTTGTCTGTAGTTTGAAGTCCATAGTACTAGACCTTTGAAGGTGACTGAAAAGCCTTGAGGTCTTGAGGAATGCAGGCAGAGAAACAGCAGTCTGGACATAAGGCACACAGCATAAATGCTTCCTCAGACACAGTTTTGCTAATAATTGATGTTTATAAACAGAATACAAAAGGCTCATGTTCATTATCAAGTTACAGTAGCTTTACAAGCTGTTGATGCCAGTACGGATGCATCGGATGTCTCTGTGTGCTTTTTCAGCCAGTGGCAAATGCAGGGTAATGTTTCAACAACCCATCTTTCATTGTAATGGCTCTAGAGAAGTTGCTGTTGGAAACCACTCAGGGGTTCTCAGGTACTAATAGAGAGAGGCTCTTGGTGAAGCAGTAGCACCTTGTAGAGTGGTGGTCACTGTATGGATGACCAAATTGTCACTGGCAAATTGTGCACAGTGCATCTGTACTCAATTTGTTGTGAGGTGATACTCTAGCAAAAAAAAAAAAAAGAAAAAAATCCGTGAGATCAACCTTGTGTTTTCTCTCCATGTCTATTTCATGTCCCAGGAAATGGGATGTTATGGCTGTTTTAAAAATAAAACAAATATTAGTAACTCTCTTCTTACAAAACTGCAACAAACCAAAAACCATCAACAAGAAGATACATGAAGATAGGAATCTGAACAAGGTCTGATGCATAAAGCAACAAGTAGCTATGCTCTTTATGTAGCTTTGCTAGGTGCTTTGATGAAGCTTTATCTGGTCTATTCTAACCTGAGAACCCTTCAATTTTTAATCCTTTGTAACCAGAAACCTTGTTGTGTTCATAACAAACCATGTGATCTTGAGGAATACATGTAATTTGGTAGTAGTTAACCAATCTGTTTAATGACTTCCAAAATCACTGCAGCTAGAGTTTGAAATGGTTCACCTTATGGAGGGTTTGAATGCCAAGTTCTGATCGAATGTGTTGTGCTGTGCTGCAAACATAAATTATGGCTGTTGTGATGAAAAGCTGCAGCACCAGAATAGCACAAAAGAAATCCTTCAGTGATTTGTTGGGTCCGTCCAGGGGTACAGGTGGACAAATTTGCGGCCATGACTGTCCTCTTGGGAACTGAATTTTTAAACCGAATGATTTAAAAAGGCAAAGCAAAATGAGATAAGATGTTGTGGAGAGGTAAGAAACTGCAGTGCATGAAGTGAGTTAGTGTGCAATTTAAAAGAGAAATAATTTTGTTTACTAAAATAATGTGTATCTGTGTTGGCATCATGTGTAGTTTTGAATATGGTTAGACTTTTTTGTAACCTTCTTATCAATTCTTTCTTTGCATAGAGCTACGTGTGTTTCCAGACAGATTTAGAGTTTGTGTCAGTAAACTGGAATCTAATCCAAGTGCCTGGGCATGTGAAAACGGTGTATTGGTATGTACAAAACTGTTCTGTATGTTTTATTTCCTAGTGGTAAGATGAATGTTTATCTGTAGATGAAGTTATTCATTTATTTGTGACTGTCATCTTGGGACCAAAAAGTTATACCAGTTGGGCCAAAGTATTTTAAAGGATACCCTGAAGTGAGTCTGAAGCAGTCAAAAATGGGAATTCTCTGACCTATATTAAGGCTCAGGAAAAGACTTTATATTTAGAATGCTGGGTATTGGTTTAGCACCTTGATTTGGAGCCCTTTGTTTCTCTTTGTCCTTGTAACATTTTATTTTCCAAAATTATAATGGGGCCATTTTTAGGACCATGGGGTCCTAAGGACCGCTTGTTCTCTAAAAAAAACTCGAAAAGATCAGTTGGAAAAAAAATTCCCCAAGCATTTATGGGAAAAAAGGCACTGGTGCATAGTTAAATACCATAAACAATTCTACTTAAATATTTCATCCTGAAGGCTTTATCAGGGTCAAAGGCTTATGAATTTTATGCTGTAGTTAACTGCCGGTTGTCTCAGGAGTGTTCACATTGACCCAGGTGGCCTGCTCTAGGTCTAGCAGTCTGCTCACAGCAAGAGTCAGAATTACATGCTGAGGTCTGTGTGTAGTTTAGTATTTTTGACCTTTGGGGGGGAAAAAAAATACTCTACTCATTCAACTAACCTTTTTTTAAATATCAAGCAGGGTGTTTTTATTATGCTAAATGCAGGTTTTAATATCTTTGTTCCTAGACTGGTTAGTATCCTTAAATGACAAAGGATCAAGCAAGTGTTTTTCTCTCATGCACGAAAACAATCTAATTGCTTTAGAAGCACTTTGCTATTTTCAAAATCACTACTTTTCCAATATTTTCTTGAAAATTACTTGGCTTCTTTAAGTAGAAATTCCTATCTCTGCATTTTAACAGAGGTTTTTTTTTTTCTTGCTTATGTATCTTTTAGGAGTTACCCAGTTTCCTCATTTGGTATTTTTAATCTTCCCATAAAAGATGAGACATATTCTTTAGTTTCTTTCACATGATCTTGTCTAGTAAGGAGAAGGCAAATAAAAAGATAGATATTTATGGACTTTAACTTGACTATTGCTAAATTTGATCTTAATCCATAAAAACTTATTTAAAAAGGAAGCTTAGCACTCATGATTGAAAAGAAGAAAAATCTCAGAGTGATCATAGCGTGACCAATAGTAAAGAGAAGAGTTTGCTGTACTTATAGATGCAATACATGTGCATAGAACTGGCTGGAATGGTTAGTTTTCTGTAACACATCAAGATCTAACAAGGTGTGAGCAGACCCTTTCAGTATCTTTTTAATTCTTACTATACTGACTTAAAGGGTCCACTCCAGGATGGCTTGTCGATCAAGAACTTCATCAATACATTAGTAGAGAATTTGTCATGTAGTCCTCTTTGATACTTTGCCAACTTGGAGGAGTGTTTGATTGCCACCAAGAGGTAATTTCTATTTTTTTGGCACTGCAGAAGTAAAGCCTAAGGATCTGCACTTTGTGTACTTTTCTCTATGCAATTTAGCAGTGACTATGCTTGAACTCTAAACTAGACTTCAAGAGACCACCCAGAAGACTTTTCTGCTGATACACTCCAGAGTATTCTGTCATGGGCTAAATATGAGGCATATGTTTTGTTTTCCTCTGTATGTTGTTTGGATTTGAATAATTTCACAGTGTTGGATGGAAGTTCTTTTAAAATGTTTAATCAGCTCACACTCCTGGTTTTGAGGGATCGTCTGTGCCTTATAAAATAGTTGACTATACGTTAAAGGATATACTGTCAGTGTTGCTGAATGGTTCTGGAATTGACTTAGCCAAGACTTAACAATTTAACTGGTTTTATAGTGATTTATGGTTTTGGTCAAGTTTCCTGAGCTTTCATGAACTCTGTCTTGACAGTTCAGGCTCAATGCCCCACTTTCCCATTGGAACCAGTTTTACGTCAGCCTCATACACGTTTTTTTTTGTTTTGTTTTTTTTTTTAACTTGCTGCAATCCTTTCTTCAGCATTTTGTTCTTTGTCTTTTCAATGCCCTATAAGCTATCCTCTGATCTGAATTTGGTTATTCTTAAACTAAGAGTTTCAAGAGATGTAGCCAGATATGAAATGAAATTTTTACATCCTGCATCTTAGGAAAGATCATAATTAGATTGATTTTTTTTTTTTGAGATATTCACAGGCACAAAACTTAGCATCAATTGCTGAGAGAAGCAATTTGAAGCCTTCTGCAATGCATCTGTAAGACCAAGGAGAATCTGGATTAGGAAGTCTGACAAATTAGCTGTAAATATAAACTAATAAAAGATTTGAGGGTACTTCTAAGCAGTAGAGCAGAAATCTATTAGTATGTTAATTTCCAATTTCTAGAATCTGTTTAGAAATTAGTGTTTCTGTGGCCATATCTAAAAATAAGGCTTCAGGAGCAGTAGTAATCTTGGAATAAGAGAAATCTCTGTTAGAAAGAAACAATAAAGAAAGTTATTGAAAACACATAAAGCAAAATGGAAATCTGAAGGAAAAAACAGAAGAATAGCCTGGCTGATTATTGCTGAGTTTAAACATAAAGCCATTGTTTCCTGTTCTGTCAAACTATATTTGAAATCTTGAGTAGTTTTATCTTGTGAAGTAAGAAAGATTTGGGAACCTGGAAAAAGAGGAAACTCAGGGAAATACGTGAGAGTTTTGGAGAGATTAGTCATCTTTGTCAATGACAACATTTTCTTGATGATTATAATGTAGAGAGCTAAAATGGAAAATTGGAAATGTGTTATCTGAAGGAACAGTAGAAATGGGTGGAAGGCTTATTGGGATGTTGTGGGCATTTTCAATGTGGTAACAATGGAGTATTCATTGATAACGACATTGGCTTTATACTACAATCTATGAGAGGAAGCAGTTGTAGGGAATGTATGGAGATTAAGCTAATAATGGTATTGAAGTGGAAACTCAAATTTACCATTCATGTGAGACCAGAAAAGAAAGTGGAGAGCAGACGATCCTATCTTGATTAAAAGACTTTCAGGGTTCCCATGGAGCCCTCGACCGAACAAAGAACTCCATGTAGGTGCACAAGGAGAAGAAAAATGCTGAAGATGCATTCAATGCTTTAAATCCTCAGCAGAAAAATAAAAACATACTATTTCATTTTCTTCACATAGGTCTGAATTTATAAATTCAGTCAATTTACAAGTTATAAAACCCAAAAGACATTACAAACTCATAAGAGCACAAATGACACATATTTGCTTTGATATTGACTGTGCCAAGAAAAGGCTTCTGGTTGTTTCACAAAAGCATGTGCACCTACCTGCAATAAACAGGAGATTTAACGTGAGAGTGTATGTTGTTGGAATAGTGTGCCTTTTGAAAGGCAGAATTGAAACCTCACGTTAGCAATAATTTGTAAAGATTAGTACAAACCTTTAT
Organism: Ramphastos sulfuratus; assembly: GCA_013399055.1. Lineage (NCBI taxonomy): Eukaryota > Metazoa > Chordata > Aves > Piciformes > Ramphastidae > Ramphastos > Ramphastos sulfuratus. The sequence goes on from WBNM01038335.1 coordinate 21,870, forward strand.
GTGGAATTTAGTTATCCAAAATACTTTAAAGACTGTTTTATTGTTAAGTGATATCAGATTGTGTGATATGTGAAGATGGAATGTGTGAAGAAGGAAATGCCACGAAATACAGTTGCACAATTCACTGTGTAAGGGCTAATCTTGGCACAGACCTCTGTGTGTGTATGCATATAATATAAAAAAAACATATGTATCCCAGTTAAACTGCTGTGATGGTGGGCAACTGCAGAAAAGGTCACTCCACATGCCTAGTTCCAGCTACATATTTCTTTCCTTCCTGGTTACAATAGACCAAGTGATTCTTCAGTCAAGAATGAATTAGTTCATTGACTTAATCCAGCAGAAAATGATCTATTTGTGAAGTTTCTCTGTTTTTTATTGGAGGATTAGTTTTCTGTCATGTCAGTTCAGTGAACCAGCTCATCCTGTACCCACACAGCTGCCAATTGTGACACAAAAAATGTTGCAGGAGCTTGCTGCCAGGATTTGGATGAAGAAAGCAGAACCATCTCTTTAGGTAGCAGTTGATAGTTACCCTGGTTTGGAAGTAACTTCCAAAACACACATTAATGTTACGTTTGTTGTAATATTTGTCTTCTTGATATGTTTTAAATTTCATAACATTTAGGTTTTGTGTTTGTGTATAATATGCTTGATTCTTTTCAGTCATTTTAGGAAACATAGCTAGAGGAAAACAACATTAAGCTGCAGTCCAGTGGTTTACTACTTTTTGTCAGAAAGATAGAGAGGGAGAAACTGCAGACTAATGGACCCTATCTGAATACCACATAGTGGAGCAGATAAAGAATAGCTTTTCTCCTTGAATTTTCACTTGTGACACTTCAGGCTTCTGTCGCATTTCTTTACTTGTTCTTCATATTCTGCTCTAGCTGGTGCAAGACTGACAATACTGAAACATGGAGTCTCTTCTGCCTTTTTCTTCTGTCTCTTAGCCATGACTCTTGTCTTCAGTGTCTGTCAGTACTGGCATATGTGGGGAGCTGGGCTGACTCACTGATCCCTCTGAAAACAAGGATGTTTTGAGGGGATTAAGGTTTTTCTTTGTTTTCTTGGTTAGCTTTCAGCTGGATCACATCAGTCAGTCTTATGGCGTGGCTGTATAAATGCTGGTGTTGATAAAGAGACTTGGCAAGACCATGTGCTGGGTAAGGGTGAGATTTCCCCTTTCGTTGTCAGGATGGTTTTCAATTACCTTGAATTTTAAGAATGCTTTCTCTGAGCAACTACATCAGAAAGTAACTATGCTAAGGCCTGACTTGCTCATAAAGAAGAAAATGGTGGCAGTTTTACAGTACTGTCTTTTGTCCTGGCTGTCTGCCTCTGCTCCTTGGAGATTACCACTCCTACAGCAGAGCTTGCCAAAAGGGCTATATGCCTGCATCTCGCCTTGCTGCATGTCACAGTCATGTGGATTCATGCAAACAAAAATTCTCTGGTTTTTAAACTAGTGCGTTGAAGTGCAGGTGGAAGCAGCTGGGGCGTGCGTGTGCTCTCTTCTGCAGATTCTGCAGTGCGGGTAGGAACCTCCTGCAAAAGGGGAGGGACGATACCTGAGAGTGGTAATGCTGTGAATTGCTTCAGTGAGATCTGTCTGAACTTGTTGTAGTTTCTTCTTATAGCTTGCAAACTGACTGATTTATTTTCTGCATGGCAAAAGTCTAGTAGCAGTCTGCTGTTTGTTATATTAATGATCCAAAGAAGTGGACAAATGATGAAATTAAAACTGACACCATTATTTCAATTAGTCAAGACTGGAGAAGACTGTGGAGAATTTCAGAGCAACCTCACAGAGCTGGGTAGAGGGATATTAGGATTGTAAATGAAAATCATCTGTTGATAAATGCACAGTATTTTTACTGAAAAGAGCAATTACAGCGTTCGTGTATGCTGCTGAGCGAGTTAACAGTATGATCTCTGGAAACAGGCCAAGGTATTGCTGTAAGGAACTGATTTGAAAATCTTTGTTCTGGAGCCTTATTGTCTTAATAGCAGACAGTATATTAGAGTATGTATGGAATGAAATAGAGAATAGTATTTAACTTGTCTTAAAACAAATATATTTAAGTTGAATTAATCTTCAATAAAAGATTATGTACCTCTCACTGTGCAAAATCCAAATGAAGGATAGCAGAAATCCAAAACGTTCTGTAACTGCAGTATAAACAATTAAGCACATAAAATGAGTTCCATATGAAGCAATCTTCAAAAAGTAGGAATAAATTGAGTAATCTTTTACTGATTTTGGTAGTTGCTGCTTATATGAGTGCTCTAGTTGATTTAAATGTAACTACTTAGCAGTGTTCACAAGATCTCATTTGTCAGAGCTTTGTGGTTATTTAAGATATTATCATCTGTCATCATCCTTTCACCTCCCTCATTTTCTTCTCCTCTTTCGCTCTCCTTCTGTCATGGCTTATGCTATTGGTTGAGGTGGATTTGAACTAGGCTTCTGGACTTTGCACTGAAGTAAAGTTCTTTCTTCACTCTGCAGACTTTGAGAGGATGGGCACATCCAGCAAAGATGTGGGGTTGGAAGGCTGTCAGTTATAGTACTTAAAAGTACATTGAGGTAAAGGGTTTGTTTGGCTTCTGTGCATCTGTGAGATTTAGGTGACTCTAGGTTTAAATTATTTCACTTTTAAAATAATAATTCTCTGTAGTCCTGTTTGGCAAAGAATATGTGATGGATTTGGGGTTTTAATTCTTTCAAAGAGCACTCTGTTCCTCAGCCTTCAGCACAAACCTATTGCAACTGATAGGAATTTCATAGCTTGACTAAGCATTAAGCTAAAATATATCATGGTAAAGCTCATGGAAGGATTTTTGAATAATCTATAATTTGAAAGTATTTGGAGGGAGTGATCTCCAGTGTGAGCTCAAAAATCTTGGGGGCTTCTGGGGTGGTAATGTTTGTTTTGGAAACCAGACTAAAACATTGACTTAATTGTTGAACAGTAATTATCTCCTGGGCTGCGCATTTGGGCCTGTTTTACATATTTTGTGTCTTTATAACTAGGAAGATCAAGAGTATTAGTTATTCTTTCCAAGATTGCCTACAGTTGTTAAACTCTCTTGTATAAAGAGAACAAGGTTTTCAAAACTGGAGTATTCTTTTCCAGTTTGTTTTTTTTCCTGTAAGAGTTGAAATGTTAAGTATATGAATCATGTTGTTGTATATATCATGTACTCAGTTAACCCATGCTTATAACTGGAAGGATAAATACAAAGTTTGTTTCGGTATTACAGATAGGTGTTTAGATATTTGTACTCTCATACCTCTTTAGATCTGGTAGGCAGATAGAGGATCCTCACGTCAGGATGTTGAAAGCTGTAGTACGGAATTACAGGAGTGCCTTGTTTTTTCTGATACCTATGTAACAACCGACTGGTAGCTCCCTTCCCTCATGCTTTGTAAGTTGGGGAAAGGGGTCAAACTCCACATAAAACTGCTAACTTGTTTTATAAAGAAGTCTTCAAAGTATAAAATGTGTCCTCTTTCATAACTGCTGGAGGCAGGAGCCTTAAAATTGATGGAAAGGGCTAACTAAAAGGTGCAGACTTCTAAGACACTGGTTCCTTAAAAATATAAGAATTCAGCTTTAATATGCTTTATGCTTTTCTTCGTTGACCATGAGAGAAGTTGTTCTGGTTGAGAAGCTATTCCCTTTTCCTCTGTTTCTTATCAGTGGACACTTTTGCTGAAGATAGAATCCGAGTCTTGTATCATCAGTATATGAAATCGGAATGATTAATAGCTCAATTACTTAACATTAATTTTAACACTTTTTGCCTTCGAGCAAATACAGCATGTCTCACGTGCTGCTCAGCATGTAAATAAATCACTCGTTTTAGGAGCACCTTTGGTGGCTTTAGCAAGTGTTACGTATGTTCTTACTCTCTCGGTTGCATATGTGTGCCGATTTTTAAAAAGCCCCTCCTCCCAGCTTTAGGTTTTTTATGCAGTATCACATTTCTGTTTGATTTATGGCATTTACAGCTTATTAGCACTTTTCCTGTTTTTTGCTATCTAGCAAGCGTTCAAAGGCACATCTAGAGAAGTTGTTTCTTACGTTCAGAACATCCGCTGATTCCTGCTGTGTGTAAAACATCGCCATCCAAACAACAGGCTTCAAAAGCAAGCAGGCGTTTTCCTCATAGCAGTCACATGCTTTAAGCTAATCTGATGGTGCTTCGGGGACCTTGATTGTTTGTAGTTGCCAAGACTTATGTACTAAGTGAAAACCCAGGTTCACACCTTGTATTTTGAGAAAGTGGAATGTATATCATAGAATCACTGAGGATGGAAAAGGCCTTCAAGATCGAGTCCCACTGTTAACCTAAACACTGCCAAGCCCACCACTAAACTATGTCTCTAAGCACCACATCTGTGCATATTTTGACCAGGGCCTTGTAATTGACTCTCGGACTAAATAGTGTGGACCACAGGGACTCTCCACAAGCAAAAATTTAATAGTTAGGAACCATAGTGTCAAATCAAAAGGAATTTTGGTAGTAGATAGTGAAGGCTTTACTGATCTAGAAGTTTGATTTTTGCCTTTTTTTACTAGGTCATGGGTACGTTATACAGTTCTGTTCCTCATCAAAGAGATGCAGTTTTCTCTAATTTAACTCTTGAAAAGAACATTATTTTTAAAAACCATCAATTCCTTAAAAATACCTATTTCAAATGAAATATTAATACTTCCATGTATAACATGGAATGATCCTTAATGCTTTTTTAACTGGAATTTACTGACATATAGAACAGGAGAGTCCATATTAAAATGTAGAGCAGTATTGTGCAATTCCAATCACGGAACTGTGTTTCAATTTGAGAATCATATTCAATTCTGTACTTGGAAGAGTTGTATGAATGCTTTCTGGTGCAGTAGGAGTTCAGAAGTAGAATTACTAGGACGAGTACATCACTGTGTTGGAAATACTGAAAGATTTGCATTGGGGATTTGTGGGAAGTTTTTCCTTCGTGTGGGGTGGGAGAGGGCAGAAGACTTGACCTAAAATCCTCTCTTAATTTTCTGTCATGTGGATGATAGTATCTGATTCACCCTTCACTGACAAGCCTTCTTATTTGCTTTAGGACTCCTTTTCTGTTTATCAGTTTGGGAAGACCTCTCTGGTCTACCAGTCATATTTCAGAAACACTCTGAGACCTAAAGGTTATTTTAGATGGCTGAGCTGATGATACTGCCAGAGTGACATAGAGATCATGCAGTTGCAAGCACACATAAAGCTCCCCTAAAGCACTGTTTCCGTCTTATTCCTTTTGCTAATTTTGTTTTTATTCACTTGCGTGTGCTTGGAATAATACTTTATTTTGTTGCTCAGTCTGCGTTATTACATTCAGAGCCCCCTTCCATATGGAAATTTGATACTAAATGTGATTTATTGCACCCATTGATGTTTTCTATGAAGTTTTTTTTTTTGATGAGCAGGTCGAGCCACATTGATAAATCCAACTGAGAAACAGTGTATGGGTTTTATTGTGTTTTGTTTGTGATTTTTATTTTCTTTGTTAAACAGATACCAAATTTAAATTTATCTGTTAAAGTTGAGGAACAGGCACATAAACATGTGCAACTGTTACCCTGAGCATAGGGAGAGACAGCTAGAGAGTATGAAACTAAAGGAGAGGCAGGAATGAGGGCAGTGTTGTTCACATAGGAAGCTTTGTTTTAGCCCAGATCCCTAGTTTGTAATTTTAAAAAAAAAAAAAAAAAAAAAAAAAATCTGTATTTGTGTCTATACTATTGTTCAACCTTTTCATCTGGACCTTTCCCTCTCCTTCAGGATAAGGGGTTGCAAGGATTCTTCACAAGTGCACATCCATGAGTAGTTCTTCTACTGGTATTTAGTGCCATGCTGCAGAATTTGGCCATCCTGGAGAAAGCTGCAGATTGCAGTCACCCCTTTGACATTTCTGAGGGTTTCTTTTTCATTTTAAGTGAGATAGAAAGGTAAGATGTAGAAGAATGAATTTTCAGTTTGATAGGCCTTAAAGCAAGTATGTTGTGTGTCTAATAGTCATGTTTCTCCATAGGACTCAATCAAGTCTTTTTTCCCAGATAGCTCTTTGGATAAATACTCTAAGGATCTTAAAATCAGGATTTGAGAGGCCAGTGTTATGAGCAGGTAGGGCAGTCAGGCTGTGTAAGCTTCATTTCTGCAGGCCCTTCCTTGCTGAGTTTTAGTGACAAAAAGGAGTGAGCTTACCCTAGGATTTTAAGAGCACATATTTCTAATAGAACTTGGCAGTTCAAGGCCTAAAGAAGCATTTTAATCTTCTGTGCCCACCCAGTCTCTATACAAATGTAAATATGTCTGTCTTTAACAATTTGCCAAGAAATGTGGTTTTAATTTGTTAGCAGCAATCCCACTCCCTGCAGCTCTTTCGGAGTCAAGTCACAAGTCTGGCGGTGCTTTGACGTTTTTCTCTGTCATGGTGTCATTGTTTATACGATGTCTGCTTCTGCTGTCCTCCTTTTTATGCCTGGAATATTTTTCTTTAATTATTTCACTACTTTAAAGGAATTTGGGATTACTAGACAGGATGAGAGCAGATTAGCTTCTTTTTTTACTTTCTTTAACAAGTCCTGAAGTTCCCATAAGAAATAAATAGTTTTCCCAAAACAGACAATGTTTTTTTTATATTTTTTTAATTAACTTAAATTATTAAGTCTAATAAAGAAAATAAAGGAAGTATCACCAATAATGTCTGAGTGTCTTAGTAGTATATGGAGTGCCCATTGTTGTTATTTATGACTCTCTGCCTTCTATTGTGGACTTATTCCAGCCTTAGGGAGTTTACATCACTCCTAATAGCAAAAGGCTCTCTGGTTCCCACAGAGTCTTTCAAAGACTGACTCATATGCCTTATGTTAATTGTTCAGCTCTCAAAATACAGCACTTACAGGGTGTGGTTCCAAGGGGAAAATCTACTGTACTTAGAGGGCATGTTCAGAAGTGTTTCACATATAAATCATTTTAATTTTTAATTTTTTTAATGCCTTAACCCTTTTCTGTCACTACCTTGTGATAAGCTATTTGAAAACAAAATAAAAGGCGGGCGATGGCATAGTGGGGGAATGTGTTAGCCCTTCATCTCTAGACCATTAACTCCAGTCTGACTCAACTCACAAGTGATGTGGCTCCATCGTCTGCTTCTCTCCAGGGTCTGCTCTTTGCACCCTGGCATGACAGTATACGCAGGCAACAGTTGCACGACGTTCATCATCTGCAAGTTAGAACTGGGGTTTATCACTTTTCTGTGGTAGTGAGTACATGTGGACAGGAACTGTCCCCAGTCCTACTCTGAATTTAGTACAAAGTACTCCTTTCCACCCATCGCTTACCACATCTACGGCGATTGCCTTAGTGGATTGGCAATACTGTCACAATCTCCTGTGTTGAGGACTGAAGGTGGTTTAATAAAATTAGCCTTTCCAGTTACCATCAAGCAGGAATTCAGATGCTTCTGCCTGTGCTTCTGTTCTCTGGCTAAGTAAGAGTCTCTCCAGCTGCTTAGATGCAGGATGATTGTGCAAGATCCTTCAGAGTTATGTGACTCTTACTGGAAATCTGAATAGTTTCTACTTTATGGTTAAGAGTCTGTGCCTTCTCTTAAAATTTGAAAAGCTCTTGAGTTTCTTGTGATATTCCTTCTTTAATTGTTTACGCAATACGAAAACATACTTAAGACGAATGAGGGGAGTCCTTACCTCTGACAAGAGGAGGAGCATCAATTAATCCCCTAGATTAAAGTAATTAGGCTTGATTTCTGAGGTTGAAATTGCATTGCCAGTATGCTGCATGTGTTTTCTGCCTGCAGTAAACACACATGTTGCACCATTAGTGGACAGAACTTCATGCATCTGTCAATACACACAAAGATATTGCGTAATTTGCCTCTGAAAAGAAGGCTGAAAACAGCTGTACTTTTTTAAACTGTGGAAATGGCTTTATTTCTTTGCCTGACTACCCTCTTTTTGCTTACAAAACAGGAAGTTGTTTTCACTGGCTTACTCTTCTAGATGGAACAGTGAGGTTTACCCCCTCTCCTTTAAAATAAAAATAGAAATAAAAATAAAAGCAGGCAAGGCTTAATCCTCTATAAGTGACAGATTCCTGAGGGATGTTCCAGGCAGTGGTCATGTACATGCTTTGGCCTTGTGCCTCCATAGCCCTCCTCTGCTTTCTTCAGTTCTTTCGTGCCGCCTGGCTCCAGCATGCTGGCTTTGCAGTGCGGAGCAAGGAACAGCATAAATAAGCACTCTCTACATTTGATGTGCGCCAAGCAGAAGCTGCATCAAGCAGGCTCACGAGGGAAAAGTGCCATCAAAGATGAGGAGATGCACAAAGCCTCTTCTCTTCTGGGCTTCGCTGTATTTTTTCCTCTCTTCTCCTCTCCTTAGCTTCAGAGATAATACTTTTTTTGAAGTACGTGGTAGTTAGTCACCAAATGACCCTTCTCTCATTGAGGTTGTTTCATTGTGAAAGGAAATGCTCACAGCTTGAAGAAAAAGAGCATTTTCCTTTCCTCCCTCTCACCCCAATCTCATATTATATAAAACCATGCTGCTGCTGTTAGCTGAGACCAGAAAGAATTCCCCTGTTGTCCTATGGTAGCCAACCACTACAAGCTGTGAGCGTTTGAATGTTCTTATTAAAAGTTTTAACCCTTGCCTTCTTAAATGAGCAAATAAGAGTCTGTTTATTTTTTTCTAAGTATGGAAAATTATGTGAATTCTTCTGAGGATAAGCATATAGACGACTGCGCCAGTCAGTCTCTTCAGAAAAAAACCTGACAAACATGCTCCTGTCTGCAAGAGAGATTCCTGGCATTTGTCACAGTTTGAGCCACAAAGATATCAAATATTTGCCAACAGTTTCCTCAGACGGTTTGGAAAGCTACATCCTTTACATTACAGTCTTGTTTGTTTGTGGTATATTTTAGCATATGAAATATGTTCATTGGGAGCCTGAAAGGGGAGGGAGCTGACTAGACTTCCAAATACTAAAAGATTAAAAATAATTGTTTCTCTTAGACTGCTCAGATCAAAATAATAAAGAACATCTGTTAGTCCCAGTATTAGAAATGGAAGTTTTTGTTGAATAATCATAGCTTGATGTGTCATGTTTTAAACCTGTATTTTCTTTTGGAGCAGAAAGAAGAACTTTCCAGTGGGATGTCTGAATATTTTACCGAATCTGCTGAGAAAAAGAAGCTTAAGATTAACTTGAATGACCAAATAAAACAAGACATCTTGAAAGAAATGTATGTCACTATTCATGCCAAGGTGTTATGTTTATGTTCTGGAAAAAAAATTAGGTAAACTGAATCTAGCCTATGTAATTAAATTTCAAATAATATAAACATCTTTACAAAATGTTATTTCAAATTGCTAAGAGCCTACTACTCTAGTGTAGACAAGCACATCAAATGATGGTGGTTGTTTTGTACAGCATGACAAAAGCTATTACAGCCCACATGGCTATCTCACATAGCACTAGGCAGAATCAAAACAGGCTGTTTTTGCCTTGAATGAAGCTCTAAGCCAAAACAAATATGTGATGTTTGAATCTGGTGAAAAACACTTTGTGAATGTATTATTTTTGTTCGTTTTGAGAGTTTGCAATGTACCACAAGAATGTTCTGGATCTTTGGTTGCAATTAAAGTGTGTCCCTGGCATAGTGGATGGGAAGGGCTAGTTGATCAGCTGTGTATTTTACTGGTCCTTGGCTGTATCAGGATACCATTACTTGTGTGAGCTGCTAGTAGCCCCAAATCAACCATGAAATCGGGGATTTGCTGTGAATCCTGGCAACTTTTCTAGTTACATGTTGTCTCATCTGTGTTGTCTTCAGAAATGAGGTGAGATTTGGAGGTGTGCCAGCTCTACCTAGGTCAGCATGTCTAACTTTTCTAAACTGGGAACTGCTTGGCATCACCAGGGCAGCAGAAAGGGGTCACAGCATGGGTTGATGCATAGTAATATCTTTGAACTCAAGCTCTTACATAGGCAGCTTCAGTATATGTGCATAGTGAAATCTGAATTTGCAGGTAACACACAGCTGAGGAGTGTTTATGTGCTGACACTCCATCAGGTCTCTTGTGATCCCATTTTCCTGTATAATTCCTTTTAGAATATCATCTACTTGTATTACCTAAGTCCTTCCCAGATGAATGGGCTTGATACTAGATGAGCAGTGGTTAACTTTAAAGTAATACTCTGAAACATCCTGGGAAAAATTCCAGAGGAACATTCTAAAACAGATTAGAAACTCTCACACAGAGATGCACACATTGCCTCTCCCTGCCTGCCCCCCTTTATTCTTTAGATATACATGATGCATTTGAATATATGGGAATGGTTTCAAATTATTTAGGCACTTATGAAATAGTATTTTATCTAGCTGGTTTGGGAAGGAATTCAATATACTGATGTCGTGCTGACCTTTAACATCTGTAATGAATCCAGTTCTGCCTCTTGGAATAGAATGTGAACTCCTTCATGCCTTAGTCATTAATAAATAGAGTTTCCCTAGTGCAGTGGAAAATCAGATGGATAACACTGGATATTATCCACACTAGACAAACATTACTTCTTGTCAAGGTGATGTGGAAGGATTTTTCCACATTCAGAAAGAGCCTTGTCCTAGTGGTGTTTTAGAATTTGTCAGAAGGGCAAATTGAGACAGTGAAGATTATTTTTTAATTTAAAAGCAAAATTCCTTTTTATTGCAGTGTGAAAAGGACAAAACCAAGGAAAACCAGCACAAGCAAACCTCAAATCAGCAAGGACTACAAGAAAGTGTGTCTTGGCTCAGTGGACTCCCAGATGGGGAACAGAAAGTACGACTGTCAAACTGCTCTCAGTCTTCCATCTGAAGTGACATGTAGGACTACAGGACTGCTAAAGGACTGCATAAATACAGCTGAAAGCATCTCAGAGCTTCCTGCTTTAGAGCTGGGAAATTATGTTAATCAGAGACAGCCAGCTGATACTAGCAGCCAGCAAAAACATCACTCTGTGGAGTGGTTGAGATCAAGTCTCCTAAGTGAGAACCCTCCTTGTAGCTCTGAGTCAGCACTGCTAGATCCAAAACCAAATAAAAAAGCAACCAAAACACAGGCTCTACAGAAGAGCTGTGCTTCAGAAAAAAATTTAGAGCATTTCCAGAAAGTATCTTCAGAAGAGACTCCTTTGAGCCCCAGCGATACAGAAATGAGTAAAAGCAATGATGATTGTTTAGGTCCATTCCTGGAGGAGAAGACCTCACTTAATTCTAGGTTATTCTCTAAACAAGATGTGACAAAGATTGTGTCTAATGAGGAGCCATCAACTTTGAGCAAAACCCTTTCCCACCCTCTTTCTGTGAGGAACGGTGTAGTGCAGAGAAGCCAAAATGAGCCAGGCGCAACAGCTGTGGAATTGCCTGTGATGCCTTCACCTTGTTTAGAACTGCAGCCTGAGTCTTCAGAGAAGCTTGTCCAAAAAAGAAAAAAAGAAGTTGAAAATGGCCTCAGGAAGTTAAAACTTCGAAGGCTTAAGAAGTTATGAAGTCACGAAGTCTTGGTGGCATAGGCAGTCTCCCAGGTTTGTGTTTGGAGTGTAGGAAGCAGTTCAAAATAGTGAAAAGTAATAAAAATATCAAGTCAAAGTTAGATAAGTTTTGAGGAAAACTGGTCGATTATTTTAGTAATTTGGAATTATAAGGAAGATAATTCTTTTAAGACTTTAGGGATCAGATGTTACTATTGTACAGACCAATATAGTGTTTATAGACAGGAAAATCTCTTATAAAATAGTATTTACTAAGCAAAATTTTAGGTCTTTGTATGTTTTAGTGCTGTTTAAAGGTTGTATCAGCTGATGACAGCAGAAGTTAAAACGACTTTAGTGATTTGTTAGCAGCTGCAGTTATTCACTGTTTTGCTTGTTTCTCAACACATAGTTTATTTTAGTAAAACTTAATCCCTTCTGTCTTAGGAAGTTCACGGTTTATTCACATCATCTTTACAACAGTAAAGCAAATTGAGGTTATTTCAAATAAATCCTTAACCAGAGTTTAATGTTGCTGATAACTTAAGGCCCACGTTTTCAGTGGAGTTTTGAAATAAGTCTGGTTTCTGCTTGTGAAGTTGGGATTGAATATTTATTTCTATTCCAGGTTGTGGGCACAGGCAATCATGCATTCAGGCTCTGGAAGAATGAAGAGTAGGCTTATGTGTACAGTTACCTGGGTGTGCAGACATGGTTGCTGAGAAAAGCTCACACATAAACATTCATCCACGCTGTTGTGCGTTCATCTTTTGACATCAGGCCTAGCTTGTGTACAAGGACAACAGCCTTTTGTCGCTGTGTCAGTGATATCCAAGCTATTTGTTAGTTTGAGATATAGGTAACTTTTAATTGTGCAGTGCTTTTTCATGCTGCTTCTGTAAGGCAGAAGGAAATGTAGCTTTTTATTTTGTGTATCTTTTTTAAATATTGAAAATAAAATTATAACAAGCTTTCTTTTGTCATTCTCCTGAAATCAATGTGACCAGACAGTCGATGTGAAGTAGTCTTGAAAAATCTTACTGACAGGTACTTAGGACTGTGGACATCCTTGTTTAGGTTAAGCATGGATGTCAGGGTTGGTAGTGCAGTACAGGTCCTTGTGAAAGTCATCAGTCAGCAGCAAGACTGTCAACAGTATCTTTCTGCTATAAATAATTTCTGCTTTTTCTCTAAATGAAAACAATTCTGCATGCCTGCTAGAAGACATTTTCTCTTTTTTCTTTCAGCCTGTTTGCATAATGTTTTCCGTCGGTGCTTTGCGAAAAATTGTTAATGCTTACCTAATGCTTTAGGCTGCAAAAAGGTCTATCTGAGTAACAGCAAAACCCAGGCAGCAAACAAACCCAGGTTTGGAGTAGAAATAGCCTCAGGTGTGTTTACTGTCTTTTGTATGGACGTGATACTGGGCCAGGAAGGGAGGAAAAAGCACCTTTTTGATGAACTTAAAAAAAGGTATAAGGATGTTTAATGAAACATCAGAAAATTAAAGAGTAATTAAAATAGAATAACTTGATAGTTTATCTTAAAGTCTTAGGTCACATTTTCTAGGTGGCTTCTAGAAGTTCTTGGAGCGAATAAATTTCTGTTATTTCTGCTTTGCTTTTCCTTGGATCTTTGTGATGATGTTCTCGGTTGTAACAGTTTCCTACAGGAGAGGCTTGCAGATTATGCAGTTACAGGTACAGTTTCTTTTTGTTTCATTCTGGTTAGGAGAAAGGCCTTACACTTGGTTTTGCAAACTAGCAAAGGTGCTGATTGTATCTCTGAACATGCCGATTGTATCTGTGAAAACTGTGGATGGTCTTGAGCCAAGTATGCCCCACAGTGTCACTGCAAACAATTTTGGATTCTGAAGCATCCCTGCTTCTTGCCTCTCTCTTCTCCTAATCCATTTAATTCAAGAATTAGAAACCAGACAGCAACCACACAGAATTTATATCATCACAGAATCTTATTATATGTAGTTCAACCAACCTTGCAATGACATTTTAGTTTAACTCTTCATTGTGTAACATACCTTAATGCACCCTTACAAATTAATGTTGTACATTTATAGGGGGAGCATCCCCCTTTTAAAACAGTGATTGTGGGACTGGGTTGATTAAAGATCTTAGAACCTAGAAAGAATAGATGCAAGTGAACTGCCTCCAAAGTGCATAGTTACATCATTACTGTAATTACTGACTTGTTAGATTCTGAGGCTAGTAAAGTTTAGTAACTTTTAAAAGTTGACTCTTGGATCCTCTCAGAAATGTAGCTACCCAGTGAAAAATCTTTTAATTCATGCGAATTTTAGGTGGGGTTGCTTCTCAGAACTGTCCTTTCCGTTGTCTGTGCAGCAGGACTGTTATGAAAGTTTCCATTTTGCAAATTTGGGGGTGCTTTACACGATGCTCTGACAGTCAGACTGTGTTGTTACCGTGTGTGTTATTTCTGTACTTTAAGCCCAAGGTTGTCTTCTCAGTCTCTGTTTTTCTTTAGCAACAATCTACCTGCATGCCAGTGACTGGCAGAGGTGTGGCCTAGCGCACTCCTGAACCACAAACCTGGTTTCCTAAGTCAAGTGTAGGAAAAAAATGCAGCTGGAAACTGAGCTAGAATAAAATCAGCAGTTTGCAAGTCTTGGCTGTGGCTTTCTATTGCCAGTTTGCTTCTAAGCAGCATTAACGTGCATTTTGTTAGAAGTAATAAATATTTTAAGCACTGTTCAGTTCTGAAACTTCCAGTGAAGCACAGAAACAATTTCTTTGGTTGTTTTTCTTTCGTGTTTGTGTGTTATGTGGTTTTTTTAATTTTCAGAGCTTCTTTGAACTCCTCTGAAATACTGTAGATCTGAAACTGGCTACAGCCTGCAATGCAGAACCTGCACTGAAAAATACATGTTTGTCTTACACAATCATCTGCTCCAAAACAGCCAGCTTTGGGGTTTTCATAGTGAATTATCTGGTTAATTTGCTGGATGCTATTTGCTGATACTGAAACAGTTCTTTTCTAGCCAAACACTTTTTAATGTGTTCAGACAATCATTTCCAGTATTCTTTACACCTAAGTAGTTAAAAATATTTGTTTAGTGAACTTCTGTGTTTAAACACACACCAAAAGCTAGACCAGATTTTTACTTTACATGTTTATTTATAAAGAGGAAGCAAGCTGATGTGAAAACTCCCTTGCCCTGTGCTGGTTAGCAGGAATGCTTTAACTGTCACAAGAATTATTTTGAGTAGTAAGCTTTATGCTAGTTGTGGCATTTTCTGTGAGGTTGTAGTTCTGCTTACCAGGGTCGGGAGTCTGTATTGGTGTGTTTCTGCAGTTGCAGAGCTGTGTTTCTGTGTTGTGCTTGACTTGAGTCATTCCAAGAGCACCTGGTTCTGACAAAAAAAAAAAAAAAGAAAAATTTAAGGCTTTTTCTTGCTACAGCAGGTTTTGAACAAGTGAGGTGTTAAGTAGCCTTCTGAAGGCGTTTATTTCATCAGCGTGAACTTCCCTCTCACCACTCTGCAGGTGGGTCGCATGGTCTGAGGTTTACTTGGCATTTTTATATCATCTCACAGACTTTTGTCTGGAAAAAGGATTCTTTTGAAGGGAAAAGGTGAATGCATTTTGTTTGTCTGCAACTGGAATACAAAAGCTGTAAACTATAGTTAACTTAGCCCAGGTTGCAATTAGGAATAGTTATCTCTGCCCATATCGCTATCTAATAAAAGGTTTCATGCTGTAATAAAACACTCTGTTGCAGGCTTGAACAGAGTTAATAGTATCAGGACCCTTTTACCCAGCAGTGGGAAGTGTGGGTTGGCCTCAGAAATTAGTTTTAATAAAAAGCGCTTCTCATGTCCCTGCTTTCTGCTTTTTTCTTCTCTAATAAGCATTAACTAGTATCCAGAAACTATGTGAAGGAGAAGCTGTGGGATGGGGGAATAGCAGCACACTCAGCCTTTCATCAAAGGAATATCAAAGCCTTCTGCAGCTGAACCTGGGAGGGATATGAATATGCTTATTTTGACAGTGGGGACAGCACTGAGCATAAGCAATTTCTTCAAGGTAAGGCAAGCTGGGTAAGAAATTCGGACAGCTAATTCTTTCATCAGTTCAATTAAGTATTTCTGAAACACAGTTCTCCCATCTTGTTAATTGTTTTCTTTTTTAGCCCTCAATAATTAAAATAGAACCTGGTCATATGTGACTGCATCATCCTTTCCACAGTGGCGATAAGGTGATACTTTTAGATGGGGTCTGTTTGGTTGGGTGGTTCATATCAGCCTATGCTGAGAAATTGTGAGAGTTGTGAAAGTGATGTATTGTCAGAGGGCATATCAACTGTAACCTGGAAATTGCCCAGGGAATTAACCTCCAGCATCCTACCTCCTTTACTATCCATTTAAATTATCCAGAGCTGGGAACTGGCTCCTGTGAGAGCTGACAGTGCACCTTTTTTGAATGAAAACTTCCCTGTTTTGCTCCCATTCTGTCAAAGATAGATCCTTTAGAAGAGATGAAACATAAAACCTCCGTAGCAGGAATTAATAATCTAGCTCCATAGGTGCTTTATTTGCTTCTGTAATAATTATCTTTTTGATTTATGCCTCAGATCTTTCAGGAAGAGTAACGAGCTATAATTCTAGAGATGGGCATGCCCCTTTTTAATATTAATATGATCTCATAGTAGTAGAATGAAAAGAATAGAGATTTATTTCTCCACCCTGTAGAGAAACTGGTTGAAACAATTTGCACATCACAGAGAAAGCGCTCACTGGAAGATCTGGACTGGAACTCCAGTCTGACGCCTTGTCTGGCACTGCATCACTCCACTGCAGCCCCGGTGCTAGGTAAGCTGTTGTCTGAACCTCCATCTGGTAGCCCACAAACCATACAAACCCCCCACTGCTTTCTTCCTCTTTGCCCCCAGCAATGGGAATGAATCATTACACAGCTATTTTACTGCTGCTTTTCCCTTTTGGGAGCAGTAGCTAAGCTCTGAAAGCAAACTGTGCCGGTGAACAGTCATCATGATGGCCACTCCTGTCTCAATATTGAGAAAGAGGAAGTTGGCAAATTCTTAAATATACTTAAATACTCTTGCTCCGTTTAAAAGGGGAGGGGGGAGCTTATGCAATCACTTCCATCTTCTGGGGAGGAAAAGACTGAATTTGGTACTTCCCTTGTCAGAACTTCTCATCTTTACATACACTAATAAAAAACATTGGGTCTCTGTCTTGTGACGTGTTGCAGAGGGACTATGCAAGTGGCAAGGGTAGGGATCTGGGTCGCTGACTTCAGGCTGCTGGCTGAGGCAGCTGTGCTGGGGGCTGGCAGGAAAGAATCTGAATCATGCAGTCTTCAAGGAGCAATGTGAATATAACCTTGTACATCTAGCTTGGCAGAGAGATAATTAGCAATATTAACTCTTGGTGTGCAGGTGTGGCAGCTGGTGTAAGAACAAGTGTTGTTTTTGTGGAGAGGATAACAAGTTCATGGATAATAAGTTGTCCATGAGACAGCAGTGTGCCCTTGTGGCCAAGAGGGCCAATGGGATCCTGGGGTCTGTTAAGCAGAGTGTCTGGCAGTTCAAGGGATGTTCTCCTTCCACTCTGCTCTTCCCTGGTGAGACCCCATCTTGAGTACTGCATTCAGTTTTGGCCTCCCAAGTTTAAGAGGGACAGCGATCTGCTGGCGAGAGTCCAAGAGAGGGCTACGAGGACGATTAGGGGACTGGAGCACATGCCTTATGAGGAGAGACTGAGGGACCCTGGGGCTTTTTAGTTTGGAGAAAAGAAGACTGAGAGGGGATTTAATCAATGTCTATAAATATCTGAGGGCTGGGTATTAGGAAGGACAGGATAGGCTCTTCTCACTTGCTCCCTGTGATAGGACAAGGACCAAGGGATATAAGCTGCAGCACAGGAGGTTTCACCTCAGCACAAGGGGGAACTTTTTTACTGTGAGGGTCACAGAGGACTGGAACAGGTTCTGGAAGTCTCCTTCTCTGGAGACTTTCAAGGCCTGTCTGGATGCGTTCCTCTGTGACCTGAGCTAGATTGTGTGGTCCTGCTCTGGCAGGGCGGTTGGACTTGATGATCTCTTTGGGTCCCTTCCAACCCTTAACATCCTGTGATCCTGCGATCAGCAAAACTGAAGATGCTCATCTTGTGTTTAGGCCCTAAACGAGTTTCTGTTTCTCCTGTGTGAAGCTTCAGGTGCAGAGGTGCTTGCTGGCTGTCATTAGCCTCTATTAGCAATGCAGAAATAGCAGTTCCCAGGCTGGCTTTGCCCTAGTACCATGAATAGATTTGCTTTAAGGCTAATGTAACGTGCATGCTCAGCACCTTTTGCTAGGTACTTCTGCAGATGATGGACCCTTTCCACACAGAGGTGCAGTGGCTTTGATGTGGCTATGTTCAGCTTGACCTAACTCAATTTGATAGGTTCAGTTAGAGCAAAGCTGACAGTGTGAAGTGGAATAATTTTATTTTACTTGTAAAGCTCCTGTGCTCCAAGGGCAGCTCAGGATGCACACTTTCCAGTTCTTGATTAAAGATCCAAAGAACAAACACATTCTGCCTAAGTCAGGAGAAGTTACACACAAGCAGTGGGAATCTTCCCAGAGTGGTAAACTCTAGCAAAGTATAATTTCAGCAAAAACAAATGTCTTGGTATTCTAAGGGGAAGTCATTGTCTTTATTTTCATGACAATGGAAAACTACCTATAGTGGTGGTGGTTCCAGGATTTGAAAGACAAGTTGTGTGTTATGTTCACCAGTATCAATTTGGAAGCTACCACTGAACTAGGAGGATATAATTTTAAAATATCATGGTAATTTCACACAATGCTCTTGCCTCCCACTGCACAATTTTTGTGGCTCCAGTTTTATAGCAGTGTGAGGTAGCGATGAAACAAGTGAAATGGGAAAAATAGCCCAGGTAGGGGAGCTCTGCAGTAATACTTAGAATTTGCCCCAGTGCATTTTGAAAGTGCCTGAATAATGTATTCCCAGGACTAGTGAATTTATGAACTTTTTTGCATGTTGAAAAGGTGGCAGACTCAGATTTATTCCTACAAATTAAATGCTTTTGTTACTTAGAAGGGGGAGTTGGTTTCCGCGTCACTGAATTTGAGACCCATGTGAACAACAGAAGTCACAAAGGTGGTTAATTGCACATTAGAAGTATGGAAAAGCATTCAGTTGACAGCCTCATTCTGTTCTGAAGCTGGGAGAATATTCTATTAAATGGCTTTTTTAGTCATGATGTGTTTGCTTTATTGTAGAAGTCAGAAAACAAAAGGAAATAAATACCCATGGGATTTGTTTGATGAGGATTTATTGAAGTGGTCAGATGAAGCTAATCTTGACTTCCCATTCACCAAACTGATGATTCTCTGGTAGTGAAGTTATGTGGCCTGTGAAAGGTAAGAGCAGTCACTGTTCTGTGGGAGTAGGAACAAGTTAGAAATTGCCTTTTAAGTGTGAACTCAAAAGTAACACTAAATAACTTTGTATCAGTTTTTTAGACAGAAGGTGCAGATTGTGTTGGTTGTATTCATACCACAGCAAATGGAAGTACCTGTATTTACTACAAACAAAATATGTAAGGAAAAGCCTATAGTTGCAGAAGGGTTGGGAAAGCAGATGCACAAGCAGGAGCCTGACCCTCTTTTCTATTATATTTTCTCTGAGTTCATTACATGCTGTTAATCGTTCCTCACATCAGCAGAAAGCGCTACTGTATCAGGATGCTAACCCATCCTTCCACACACAGCCCCTCCAAGGAGGGAGGGGCTGCATAGTTAAGCATTAAAAGGCATTGTGTTGAATATTTTAAAGAGTTTATTTTATGCTTTACAAAGCAGTTTCTGCCCACTTGATCAGTATAATCTGTGGATCCTTTCCCACCCAGGTCAGCAGTTTGTATCTTGCCTAGCTACTTAGATTTGGTTACTATCTGGTGGTAGCTCATTGGCCCACACAAAGTAAACTTGTTGCACAATTCTAGGCACATCACACTCCTCTTAGAAGTACATCAGCTGCATCGACACTGAGAACAAGGGACACGCTGCTTTCTAAGCCCTCCAGTCTGCTTCAGAGCCAGAGAAGACTCTAATCACCTAACAAAACTGCCTCCACCAAAATCAGAGGCAGGTCTTGGAAATGTAAACCGGCACCTGCCACTGGTTTTGCACAGCTCACTAGTTGGAAGTGGCTCCAAGCTCAATAATCTCCACGCTCTTTTATGTTTTCATACAAAAAATTTAATAAATATTACTTTTCAAGATTTATTGCCAGGAACAACACATCAAAGATGCATTTTCATATAACACTAATATCACAATACAAGGTATCTTCATGATCTCAATGGTTAACCACTGAGATTACTATGTTTATAAGCCTTTTGATCTTAAATGTCGTAATAGCACTTTGATTTCCTCACTTGTTAAGGCGGGCAGTGTAATCTATGGCAAACCTACACAGTGATCTTACTGGACATTCTACTGTTCAAGTATTCAACAACTAGCTTATTAGAATACTCCCTAAATGCAGTAGATTACAAAAAAAAGTCAAGTCTACAAGTGGTTCAGTATTAACATAGTCATGGTGAGAAAAAAAAATAAAAAAAATTAGAATTTACAAAATAAGATTGCTGTGTTTCCAACTTCACACGCTAATTGGATATTTTAATTACATGCAACCACTCACATTTCATCTACATAAAGTAATAGCTCAGTTTTGTTCCCTTAAACTGCTCCGTAGCAGATTATCTGCCTGTCACTCGTTTTTTTTTGTTTTCAAGTCTAAAGCAGCAAAAAAAAAAAATTTTCTAGTCTAATGATCTAAACTGCCTCAGTCAGTACTTACAAACAGTCTTAAAGTGATGATACTATGGAAGGTGTTTCAAACTTTTGACAATGTACAAAAACCAGCATCAAGGCATGAAAGCCCATCCTATTAAAAATAAACTATTTTAGAACACCTTAGTTTTGGCATATAGGCAACATGTAACATGAAAAAAAAAAATTCAAAATACAGAAGCCACAAGCTTACAATGCTATCAAAAACCTTCAACTCTAAACACATATAAATAAAAAGGAATGATATTTTAAGGCTCTTGATTATTAAGTTAATAAATCAAATATACACAGTGATTAATAAAAAAGAATTATTTACATTTCTATACAAACTTCTATTTTTGACACATTTTCCTCTTTAAATTCTTCATTTACCAGCAACTGCTGACAAGTTCCCCCCACCCACCCCCAACAAAAATACAATAAAAAAATAAATAATAAACTTATTTTTGATAGTTGCTGTGGTTCTGAGCTGCAAAGGCACTTTCAAATACAGAACTAGTTGTACGTCACCATAAAACCAATATACAAAAAACTCAAATTCAATAAATATAAATAAAAATGTATTCTTCTAGAAAGAAACTGTAAGTGGGGACATCTGGCAGAAATTAAAAAAAAAAAAAAATAGGAAGAGCAATAAGGCTATGTCATACCTTATGAAGCGTTTCCATGGTGTGTCAGCTAGAGCTGAATTTACAGGAGGGCACTTTTGACTAGTTTTGCATAGATGTGAAATGCAGCACTTGGTATTCCAGCCAACCACAGCAACTATCATTGCCAGTGTAAGCCAGCTTGTCAAAACTTAAATTAACACAGGGACTCTAAGTAAATAATAGCCTTAGACTCAAATATTACACAATGGTTGAAGAACTACAAGCTCTTGAGTGCCTTTGTAATGATACTTAAAGGCCCTGCATGGCAGCACCCCACTGTCTGCTATACAATGTACTCCATCCTATTCAGACTTTGTGCACTTTCCAAGTCTCTGTTGTCCTGTTTATTTGTCCAGTTTGGGTGTTTTGTAGGTGTGCTGTTGGGGGGCTTTTCATCTCTGTCTACCAAAGTGTATGCTGGCTGCTTGGCAAATCTGGCCTTCTGCTGGTGTTTGTCCATGTCATCTTCCTCCACCTCTGAATTGTGTGTCCTTATTTTGGCAATTTTAGAGTTTTTGTTTTCGTAGTCTTTGATTGGGACAGTATTTGCTCCATGCTTCTCGATGGGGTTCTTAATCTGGTTCAGCTGCTCTCTTACATTGTTAGTAGTGTTGTCATCAGATGCTGTGTGAGTGTGGCTGCTCTGCTTTCGGCGCCTTCGGATGCACCAATAGAAAACAGTTACGAGGCAACAGATCCAAGCTACTGTTAGAACCGAGCTCAGTAAGGGCACCAAGAAATCTGGAAGAGATACGAGACAGTTAATCCTGCTATTAGGCCCTTCCAGGCTCTCTGCAATAAAACCAGATCTCAGCTGTCAAGCCTTTCACTGGGGTCCAGACAGTAACATAAGGGTAATCTTGGCTCTTTTAAGATATAGGATGTGTAAACAGAGTGTAGTACTTCAGAACAGTGATTTAATGGCCCTTGTGGAAAACATCTTCCTCCAGGAGGAATGTCTCCTGCCCTCAGGGCACCTGGCTCACTCCCACCGTGGAGATTTCTCTTTCCACCAGTGACTGCCAGGACATGCCCAATGCTGTGGGTAAAGCTCATAATGGACGCTTCTGACCAATTCATCGCATTTGGACAGTGGTGGCATCACTAAGTAAATACATGGCAGCTTTCAGAGCCACCAGCTGCTTTCTGCTTCCTTATTTCTCCATGGAGAGTGCAGGAAAGGAGCAGCCCTTTTAACAGGTTAGGACACTGGTGCAAAGCTTCCTTGCTGCTCCCAGTTCACAGGGATAGAGATTCTCAGGCTTGCTACACATCTCAGAAATAAAGACAAAGTCTCACCCGTGCTGAACAGCTGCTCTAGCTTTGGCATGCATGCAAGTATTTGGAGACAAGGAGAAGCTCACCTGTTTTGTTTTTAACTGGCCGCCGCTGTACTCTGACTTCTGCCACTGCAGCAATTAGTGTGTTGTTACCATCGCGCTTACTGACAAGGTCAATGATCTTATCTGTGATGTCTTTGATTGGGTCTTCATCTTCCCTGATATCTTCTGCAGACTACAGAAGTAGTCACACAATTAATGCCAAACACCAGATCAGATGCCTGGGTAATCTGCTATTTATACACTCTCGCAATCAGTTAAGGCTCCCAGTACTTTTAATACTTAGAAAACAAAAACAAACAAAAAGCCCAGCTCTGGACAGGAACTAATACTGAACAATTGTTGTCTCTGTCTTTAAATAGACAACCAGAACTCTACTGAACTTTTACACTGTACAGGAGCATAACAGAAGGATGTTTTGCTACTTCCTTATTAGAGTTACCACCAGATAGTAGCTTCCAGGTACACAGCTGTAACCAGGATTTCCTTCCAGTTCTTAAAGGGGATTGTGATAGAAACTGCACTGCAAGAAGGAGTGCTAGCAAAGCCAGGAATTAGGATTTTTATGAAATCCACATGTTGCGCACATTCAAGCGACTAACTACAAAGACATTTTAAAATATCCCAGGGATACTTACAATAGCAACATGTATTTCATTATTTGCCAAGTGTGAAGGCTCACAGATAATGTAGATTGAATATTCAACAGAAATGTTCTTCAGAATATTCAGATTCCTCAGTTCACTGCAAATGTGCTCTGTGGTAAGGCCCTGGAAGACACAGAAAAGATGTTGGTCTCTCTTAAATATACTCACGCGCACAGATATAAGAAATGTGTATCTAAGTTTTTTTGCCCTGAAGTAAGTTCTCAGGGAAGGAGGATGTGGAATTCTATCCAATCCTGCTTTTGTTCCTCTCTAGACACCAAAGCATTTAGGGTAGGGCTCTGTGTTAATCCTTCTCTACCTTCTGGATTTTTTTTTTTTTTTTTTTTTTTTTTTTTTTTTTTTTTATTTAAGAAACCCCCCTTTTTC
>WBNM01038335.1:45361-59472 GCA_013399055.1 Ramphastos sulfuratus
GAAATTTCATCAGTCAGAAAAGGCTTGGTGCTCCAAGCAGCACAGCAGGCCATGTTCTGCTACTTACCGGTGCCATCATTTCTTTATTAAAAGTAAAGGTGATGTTGGCACAGTTGTCCTGATAGTAAGAATCAGAATTGCATTTGGTCTTCACAGGCTGTTGATTGGAAGGCCAACATTCACCCACTGCAGCACAAGGGTGAGTGAAGCAATGGTCATCTTTAATGGGCACACAAACATGTCCAGCTGGGCATTCGTTATGACCTTTAGTGTGTATGACACAAGGCCGAGGGCCACACCAAACCTAGAAGAGAATACATACCAATAAGTAAACTGCTCGTGACAGGACAGAAGACAGTATAACCTGACACACAGCACACCTCTACCTTAGAGCAGGTGACTTTTCCATTCAAACACTGACAGGTGTTACAGTCATCATCCCATTTAGCCCCATCTGGCATCATTCGAACACTGGTAATGCAAGGCCTTCCTGTAACTGAGGACAGATAAAGCATATTCATGAACTTTGAACAGGAAAAAGTGGGGGAAAAAACACCCTTATAAGTTCATCTAAATTTGGTGATCAGTTTGCTTCTTCAAAGACAGATACTTGCTTGAAAACAATAAAAAAAGCGCCCATCCCCTCCAAAACACCCCCATGCAAATCACAACTCTGTTAACATGCCATCCTGCTACCAGTACTGTGCACAGCTGTGATATCTGCAATACCTTCTTGGCATCCTGTGCCACTACGACCTGGTGGACAAATGCAGCGGTACCCATTAATTTCATCTATGCATGTAGCTCCAAAGGCACAGGGTGAAGACTGGCATTCATTGATATCTGTGATGGGAAGGAGAAGATATAGACTTTATTCTATAGTATCCCTTTTATTATGTGAGGGGGAAAACACACAACCAAAACCCACCATACATGCGATTTGCCTGCTGGATCTTTATGTTTATTTTCTAGTGTCTACTTGAAGATAGAACTCAGATTATACTGGTGCTGCTAGTAAGAATCTTTGAATTTCCGTTTCTGCTGTGTGGCACTAACAAAGATCAAAACCTGACCCCTATGGCTACTTAAGCTTTTCAAGGGCAAGGACACATTCCGCCTCACCCAGGCATGCTTCCTCTACTTTGATATGCTCCATGTTTTGTCCCCCTGCTAGGTTCTCCAACTAACAGCAAGGTTAAACTCCTTTTCAGTTCTAATGCCACTATAAACTTTCTTTCCATGGCTTGTAGTAAATATTTTTTAGAAGTGTTAGTGTCATCCTACCTGTAATTATTATTAAATTACAGGGAAGTGCATACACCACCTCAGGGCTTGTAGGCAGATTATTAATTGACCATGTTTTTGGCTGGCACACTTTCATCTCAAACAGAAATCTATAGCACACAAAGACATCCTAACTCAGAAGAATATCCTGAAGGGCATTTTGCCCACTCAGCTGAATGGACTTAAAATTCTTCCTTTCATTTTCAGTGCAATTCATGCACTCCTCACATCTGCTTCAGATCTAGGTACAGATACAGAGGGCACATATCATTAATCTGATCTGCTACTTAAGATGATTGTCTCTCAACAAGATTCAAGCAAGACAAAACCCAAGGGGAATGTCAGTGAGGCACTTACTGATCCTGCAGTCAGGGCCTGCAAAGCCTGGAGCACATTCACAGCGGTACCAGTTGTCTCCGTCCACACAAGTGCCACTGTTGTAACTATAAGGAGAAAAGTCATTACATTAAAAAATACTACAGATAAAAAGGCTCTAGAATTCAAAGACAACAGAAGTGAAGGATGAAAGACACATACAAAACTTACCAAGGATGAGGACTGCAGTCATTTGTGTCTGCAAAGCAAAGACAGACAACTTTAAATATGCAGACTTTGGCTTCAACTTCTGTCAGTAGAGAAAGATCAAGCCTCCCCTAATGCCCAGGTTGTTTAACAAAAATATGCTGAAATTCTCTACTAAATTGATTCCAGGCTTCTACCACAAAATTTGTTAACTACATTGTGGAACACATGTACACAGGAAGAGATCCTTGTAAAGACTCTAACAGAGGGAGAAGAAAAAAAAAAAAAGTGGAAGCAGACAGAGCTGCTTGTTGAAAAAGAATGCAGGAGAAAACAAGACAACATCTGTCTCCACTTAGCTCATTTGCAACTTTCTCATGCCCAGGTCAAGGCTCTATCACATAAAGTCATTAAAAACAAAGATTCAGGTGATGCTAAAGCCCACATCAAACAAGCTTTCCCTTCTGGTTTCAATCTTGACTCCAAGGGTGACAGGATGAGCTAACGTTCTCATCATGCAACACTCTGGAAGAGTTCAAGCAGGCAACTTACTCTGAGTACACGTGGGTCCTTCCCAGCCCTCCTTGCAGACACAAGTGAAAGAATCCCCACTGACTACGCAGGTACCGCCGTTGTGACAGGGGTTTGGCAGGCAGCTGCTGTTCCTTGCTGTAACAGAAACAAGATTTGCCGCTGAGTTGTTAGAATGCTGACAAAACCGAGCCAAGAGGAAAAACTGAGGTCACAGATGCAGTGCTTCATCTGCTTCCTGGTGATTATCCAGGGTATTTACCTATATTGCAAGTGGCTCCTTCCCATCCTGCAGGACACATGCACTTGAAAGTGTCCCCCTCATCATAACATGTTCCTCCATTGTTGCATGTTGCCTCATCACACTGGCTGTCACCTGTGAAGAGCCCAAACTATCCTTAATACCGGTACTTTCTTAAATGCAATGCAACAAGTTTAAACAGCCTTAACTGAGAACACCTGTTACGTTTTGGAAACGCTGAACTTACGGGAGTGGCAAGTTTTCCCTTTCCACCCATTTTTACATTCACAGAAGAAGTCGTTGACCAAGTCTCGGCAAGTTCCTCCATTGTGGCAGGGGTTTTTACTGCAGTCATTAATATCTAGATGTGTTAAAGAGAAAACAAGCTAAGCAGTGTTTACAGAATTAACAAACACTTAGTGCTTGAAAAGTACATGTCCCGTCCCTAATTCTGGCCCCTGTTTCAATCATGGATTATGCACTTAAAGCTTAAGTGCTGTCACTGGCCTAAAGGATATTCCACCATCCTCCCCCAGCTTTTCACTTTGTCATAGCTTCAGTACACAAGGAGTTAAAAACTCTGTTACATAAACCATCCTATCAGTCAGGGAACAGGAGTCAAGGGCTCACTCTGTTCCCGAGGCTGACACAACCCAAGTGTGATATGCAGCCGTGCCATTCCTACAACTGCCTGTACTCATGCAAAGGGTTTCTTACGGAAATTTATCCAAAGGGTAGGGCAGACAATTGAACAGTAGAAAAGCAAGTCTCTACTCCAGTCCATCTCTGCAATTTGAGTTGAGTTCTGAATCCAAACCCTGGAACTCAGTGCAAACAAATGAGGAAACCTTGTCCCCTGTGGCCTCTGGAGCACAGTTTATGTTAAAATGGTATAGGTCACTATCATCTTAAAGATAGTAGCAGCCATTCCTTCATGATGATTTTCCAAGAGCTCTTTCCGCATGCTGGAAAGTCATTAACTTACTCGTTTCACAGTATGTTCCTTCCCATCCATCACTACAAATACATTTGTAGGTGTTGATACCATCGATACAAGTGCCACCATTTTTACAGGGGTTGCTCTCACAGTCATTAATATCTGCAAAAGTTTGGAGGAGAGGGGAAGGAAAAAAAAGAAAAAAAACCAGAACCATCAAACCAGACGTACAGCTACTAGGAATCATCTTATTACAGGCATGTGGTGCTACTTGCATTTCTAAGACCGTTTTGAGAGGAAGGGCTGTAAGCAAGATGAGAGATAGCAGAAAAAGCGCACTAAGCAATGAACCTGTCACTTAACAATTACTATTAAAATCAAATGGAAAGAGAAGTCTTAAGATCCATGCTAAACCCCACTATTAACTACCTCAAACCTTGTATACAGAAGGTTTTAAAAACATAGAATCATAGAATGGTAAGGTTGGAAGGAGACCTCAAGGATCATCTACTTCCAACCCCCTGCCATAGGCAGGGACACCTCCCACTAGCACAGGTTAGTCAAGGCCTCGTCCAACCTGGCCTTGAACCCCTCCAGGGAGGGAGCAGCCACAACCTCCCTGGGCAACCTGTTCCAGTGTCTCACCACCCTCACTGTAAAGAACTTCCTCCTAACATCCAGTCTATATGTCCCCTCTGCCAGTTTAAACCCATTGCCCCTTGTCCTGTCACTGCAAGACCTTGTATTGTACATAGTCATTGTAAATAGTCCCTCCCCAGCCTTCCTGTAGCCCCCCTTCAGATACTGGAAGGCGACTATAAGGTCTCCTCAAAGCCTTCTCCAGGCTGAAAAGTCCCAACTCTCTCAGTCTGTCCTCATAGGAGACTTGCTCCAGCCCTCTGATCATCTTTGTGGCCCTCCTCTGGACCCGCTCCAACACTTCCATGTCCTTCCTGTGCTGGGGGTTCCAGAACTGCACACAGTACTCCAGGTGGGGTCTGACAAGAACAAAGGGGCAGAATCACCTCCCTTGCCCTGCTGGCCATGCTTCTCTTGATGCATCCCAGGACTCGGTTGGCTGTCTGGGCTGGGCATACAATTCAAGGCCAGAAGGTTCTCTGCTGTGAACTTTCTGCAAGACCTAGCAAATTCTTATCTGCCTCACCCAAGTGGGATATGAAAATGTAAAGCAGTTCCAAGCTTTACTGCATTACAAAAAGGAAACCTGAAAGCAGTCCGGGAGGACAGAATGGAATCTTTTCCCTAAAAGAGAAAGAAAGGGTTAAAGATACTCTCTTGTAGTTCTTACTTTCATGACAGTAGGTGCCAGTGAATCCTTTGTTGCATTCACAGGTGAATTTTCCACCTGCTTGGCTCTTGCATTTTCCATGAGGACCACAGACATTTGAAGAAATATAACGAACCCCTTCTGGTGTGCTGTTTGAAGCTACTGCCACCGTACAGCTGTCAATGACTGCAGACAAAGCAGAGACCTAGGTAAGGATTGTCCATTATATCTGATTTCTTAAGCTAAGAGCAACAGTTTAATCTCCAGTGATGGATATTTAGAAGACACACAGATCCTAGAGTTTTCTAGGTGGAAAAAGACATTTAGGATATCAAGGATCATCAAGTTCTACTGTAAACCCCAAACTGCCAAATATGCTTTCTGCTTTAAAACAGAAGGACTATATGAAGTGTTCATGCATAAAGTTATCACAGAAACTTATCTGAGCATGTCTGTGGCCTGGAAAAAATTTAGCAAAGTAAGCCATTTGCTACATGTATGTTTCTGTCCATACTGTCATAAAACTGCCTTTCATATTGCCCATATTTACAAATGTTAACTCATCTTCTCATACAGATAAGAGGCAATAAAGCACAAGGCAAAATTCTTGCTACAAGAGCTACTCTTGGAGACTGCACTATTGGAGGTGCATTGCAGCTCCTGCCGAGGGAGAACCAGAATATTGCAATCATTACCATTCACCTGCAAGATGACACAAACCTTCACAAGGAGTTGTGCGGCAGTGATCTTTCAGGTGGGAGCAGTTCTTCCCCTCGTAATCTTCGGGGCAGTTACAAAAATAGTCCATAGCAAGATTGAAGCATTGGGCGCCATTCTGACATGGGTTTGGCTCACAATAGTCTATGTCCAGCTGCAAGCAGAGAGAGAGAGAGAAAAGGGAAATGATTTTTTTAAAAAATTAAAATGAGGGAGGGAAGAGCAAGTAATGTAGCAGTTTTTCTAATGAGAGAAAGCCATTATAAGAGGCAGACATTGTGGAATCTGACCTTTTTATCTGCTGCCTCAATGAATTGTTCAGAATGGAGAGAGGTTAGTTAGTCTGCACTGATTTCAGTAGACAGCGTTCTTGATATTAAAACAGCCACCGAAAGTTGATAGTTAGTGTGCAACAAAACAGCTTGCAGTCTGTTTAACAAAAAGAATCCTCAATGGCCTGCCAGGGTTTTTGTTGCTTTCCTTTTTCCCCCCCAATATATATTAATCAGGAGCTTTCTTGGCAGACTGACAGCAATATCAAGTACAACTTTATACTACGGTTGACTGGAGGCAAGGTATTCAGTGTACAGATCCAGAGTGCTGGTAGGAACATCACCGGCTGAGGCCCTGCCTTTCATCCATGCTTCTTACCTGACAGAGGTTTCCTGAGAAACCAGCAGGACACAGACATTGGAATCCATTGATTTCATCCTGGCAGTGACCCCCATTCATGCAAGGGTTACTTGCACATTCATTGATGTCTTTCTCACAGTGATCTCCTGCATAGCCAGGTGAACAGATACACCGATAACCATTAACCAAATCCTGGGAAGGAACAAGAAAGTTTAAAGTTTTTTTTCCTCTCTCGATATCTTATTCAAGAAAACAAAACTAAAAAAACGAGAATGTAAGTGAAAAAAATATAAAAATATATCCTTTTACTATGTCCAAGCAAGACAAGAAGGATATTTAAGGGATAAAAATTGAACACCCCACTCCTCCCCTGACCCAGTACTGGCTTACGTTCTTAAATTTCCAAGCAGGGTACATTAATGTATTAATCCATGTTTTTGAGTACCTACATTTGCAGTAGGTAGCTTGCCCAACAAACAGCCTATTCACTGGTGACACTGGCAGCAGAAGTATGGTATTTACTGCAGTTATATTTTTTGCCCTTGTTGTTCTACAGACAGACCTTGACATGCTGCAGCATGACATAGGACCTCCTCCCAGCTCCAGAAAATGACAATTTATACCAGGTAATAGCTATTTTCCACATTATCTGTGTTTCGACTCAAATGTTTTAGTTCTGTTGCAAGTCGCAGGGAATCAAAACAAAACAAGAATGGCTCACCCGACAGGATCCTCCATTCTGACATTGTCCACGACAGTCGTTAATATCTGCAGTAAAATTTGTATGGTTAGAAGGCAAAGCTATATTTACACTAGATACAGTTCAAGTCCCTCTGAAAGTGCAGCTAGATAAACCTTTTGTCGACTTTCCTGCATGCCTTCCTCAAGATAAGGTTATTATAATGGGTGGGAAAGTTTTGTGATTCTTCTCCTAGAGGCAGTGAAACTTCACATCATTGTTTTAGCCCCTTTATCACAATATAGCTCTGTTATGGACTAATGAGTTTGATAAAATTGTGTAATTCCATGCCACACCAACTGCTCCCTTTCTGAAAACATCAACTGCTGGGACTCTGCCTGACATTGAAATCTGAGCTTAGAACCCAGCGGATTACACACAAACACACATACACAAGTGGCTTTGAATAAACCCCAGGATACAGACACTTACTTATATCACAGTTGTGGCCAGACCAGCCAGTAATGCAGTCACAATAGTAGCTGCCAATCAGGTTCCTGCAGGAGTTGGCATTGACACAGGGTTTGCCCTCACATTCATCCGCATCTGAAAAAACAAAGTAAATGGCCAAATGCAGGGCTGGTAGGGCAGGGGGGAGAGAAAAAACCAGCCTGCAGCTGGTTTGCACAGCAATCAGCAGCAGCTCATTCAGATCTAAGAAGGACCTGTAATATACTGCATGGATTGGCATGCCTACAGTGAACAGAAGTCACTCATACATCAGTCTCTGATGTCTCTTTCAATTTCTCTGCAATTAGAACACACAGGCTACACTAATTATTCAATAATTATCCTGGCACTCATTAAGAGCTACTTACACAGACACCCCCACCCCCCTCCCCCCCACACAACTGAAGGGAGCATTTTCAAGGAGTGCTGCAGCCTGGTCATTGGGATTAAGGTGTTGTGTAAAGAAAGTAGACAGCTCATTCTTCATGAGACCATCCACATTTTGGAACCCAGCTGTGAACTCCTTAGGCTGGAGGAGCTGACATGGCTGAGGAGATACAGTAACTTTCTCACAAGCTTAAAAAAAAAAAAAAAAATCCATGTCGGGGCAGGACTGTAGGACATACACAGGCATCCTCCCCACTTCATTTATGGTTTAAAGTAGGGCTCTGGCTTAGTTAACCGTTTCCTTCAACTGCCAGCACACATCAGTGAAACAACAGAAGGAAACCACTCTGTGCTTTGAAACTTAGACCTCAGTCCTGCAAACAGAGAATATTTTCAATATGACATGATATGTCTATAGGCTTCAGACCCAGAAACATGTCTGTCTAACACAAAGGGCACTATTGCCCCTGCCTGCTGGGCTGTGATCCCTCTTGCATTTACCTTCCCCCACATCCTAAGCAATACTGGATGAAGAGAAAAGCAGTTCTCACCTATCTGGCATGTTTTGCCAGTCCATTGAGGTGGGCAAATACACTTAAATCCATCAACTAGATCTTGGCAAGTTCCTCCATGACCACAGGGATTTGGAGAACAATCATCAATATCTGCAGTGTGGAGTAAGAGGAGGCTTAGCTTTGTTACCAAAACAAGCAATGTCACCACTTGTCAACTTTTTATCAAAGTGCTGCTACCAGGATTTGCTCAGAAGAATGGAAAGACAAAGGGACTTCTACTTAGAATTTCCAGGTCTATTCCAATTTCACCAAAAGCCTCCTTTAAAAACAGTGTGAAAGGAGCTTCAAAGCACAGGGGAAGAAGTTGACACCTGTGCCATTTTTGTAAATGGAAGTCAGATTTTGATCCAGCAAATCTCTCTAAACAGCATTTTGAATGAGTTGACTGAATGTTGCCCAAAAAAGTGTAAATAAATATATCAGTATTCAGCTTCTTTCAAGAAGCTGTTGGCCATTCTTTCTCTTGGCATTTCACAAAAGCCTTCTTACAAGGAAAGGAGTAGAGTATGCTCAGTGGTATAAATGGCTGCCAAGAGCCAGTGCTGAGAATGGGAAAGGTTAAGTAGGCTGCTCTGTAGGTTTATCAGGGATTAGAAGGACTGATCTAAAATAGCAAACTAGCACATTTTTAATATAATTTTTGAAGGACTTACTATCAGTGCAAGTTGGTCCAGCCCAGCCAGGAGCACACACACATTCAAATCCTGTAGACGTCTCTAGACAGCTTCCTCCATTGTGACAAGGGTCAGAGAGGCAGGCATGCTCCGCTGCACCGGGACAGACAGCATGGTAGAGATTACAGCAGTGTCGCCAGCAGCCACCCTGCTCCTTCCACATGCCTCTATTCTGGACACACCATCATTATTCTTGATATATTGCACTCCTGTGAGAACTGTGAGCCAAACAGCTACTAGTCTGCAGGAAGTCATCTGCCCTGCTAAACTCATGCACATAGACTTGCACCTGTTTGAGTCACAGCCAGACAAGGTAACTTCTAGAGATCTCTCCCAGTGAGCAGAAGGCTGATGTTCAGAGATGCCAACTGTTTGTGATGAAGCATGAATAAGCAAGTCTGGATCTTTGTAGCTTGCTCTGACGTCATAATTAGTATTAGAAACTGACTTTTCCCCAATCTCATAAAATAGATGTAAACCCAGCCACTATAAACTGGTAAGAATTAACCACCAAGTGGCAGCTCTACAGCCACATCCAACACTTACCAATTTCACAGTTCTGCCCTGAGTAGCCCTCAGGGCAGGAACACTGGTATTTATCAGGGCCAGTGTTGCTGCAGGTACCACCATTCAAACAGGGTGGGTGGGTTCCACAGTAGTTCAGATCTGTAAGAGGTAAGGACCGTTAAAGCCATGATAATTCTGCTCTTTCAACCACCCTGTGCATGCTTTGTTCTATTATTCTAGAGCCTTTACAGAACACACCTGCACACAACTGTAGGGCAGGACAGGGAATAGTTAAGGGCAGATGCTAACACCACCAGCAGAGGGGACAATGCCAAGTAGTTGAAAAACAAAACCACCGCCCCCCCCCCCCCCCCCCATGTTTCAGAAGACTCATTCAGTCTCGTGTGCACTCTCTCCTTGCTACATCTACTGCTGGTAAAATTCAACTGTTACACTTGGCTATCCATAAGATTAGCATACCTTTGTCACAGAGCTGACCACCCCAGTTGGTTTCACAGAGGCACTGCCATGGTTCAATGCAAGTGCCATGGACACATCCTGGGTGTGGAATGCACTTATCACAATACTGGCCTTGCCAGCCATACTGACACCTTCATTAAAAAAAAAAAAAAAAAAAAAAAAGGAAAATCAGAGAGGGAAACAACCTGAAAATCTGTTGCAACTGCACTATCTAGATGTGTGTATGGAACTCCAGAACTTGGAGGAAAACAGAGGAGAAAGGCAGAGTGAGGGGAGGGGAGAAGCTATTCAAGGTTTGTTTGATGGTTTCTTGTAAACAAACATTTTAATAGTTTTGCCAAGGTCTCTGCAGCCGGCCTCCAAACAAAAGAATAACTGTTCTGAGAGAACCAGCATGAGGCCATTCAGCACAATAATACTCTTTTGGAGCCTCATACAAATGTGGCAGAGAGGGTGGGTGTGCACTACAAATCAATCTCTGGACTTTGACAGGGTGCTTTATAAAT
Organism: Ramphastos sulfuratus; assembly: GCA_013399055.1. Classification (NCBI taxonomy): domain Eukaryota; kingdom Metazoa; phylum Chordata; class Aves; order Piciformes; family Ramphastidae; genus Ramphastos; species Ramphastos sulfuratus. Next base: position 55,833 of record WBNM01038335.1, read on the forward strand.
CTGGGGGGCAGGGAAGAAAAAGTCAGTGGGAACAACAGTTATCCAGAGATCCTCATGAATATGGGGTTCCAGGCATTTCAGCCATGTTGGATTTGCAGGAAGACAAACCAACCCAGAGACACCAACTCTGAACTCTTGGTAAGGCAGTAGCAAAGCATTAGGAGTTCTCTGCTGTAGGGGAAGTTAACCTTATTCTGAACTAGGAGACACACAGCAAGTACAGACTGGGCCACAGTAAGAGATGAAAGTAAAGAGCACGCATCAGGATTTTCCATGTGTTCAAAGAAGAACAGCTGTCAGTGTATTTCTGAGTTTGATTTATGCAAACCTCTTTTTAGGAATAACTACAATATATCCAATTCTAAGAAACTTCAACTTCTTGTCTGGAGAAGAATTTATTATTATTTACATTTTTTATTTCTGCTATCAATAAGCTACCTGAATTCAGTACTTAAAAGGAAGCTGTTCTTTTGAAGTACAGCCCCTATAAAGGGAAGGCTCATTTTGTCTTTTGGTTAGTTCTCACTAGCAAGGCAGACCACGAATTCTTCAAATTATAGCTTCACTTCAGATAGAAACAAGGAAAACAAGTTAAAAATGAAAAGCAAGGTTTTGTTGAAGTACTGTATTTCATTAACCAGTCTTGAGAATAATTGATCAGCAGCAATTATGCACCAAGCTGTCCCTAAATTATGAAAACAAACCTCATCTGTACAGAAGTCAGCTACGCTTTCTATTTGTAGAACCCCCCACTATTCCTCTGATGGCTGTTCCTTCTCATGGGAAAAAACTTGAAGGCTCTGTCCACTGGGTAATCTCACAGAGCTAGTGCTGTCTGACTTCCCTTCTAGAAATCTCAGACGACAAACTGCATCCTAATTAAACTTTTTTTATTATTATTATTATTATTTAATAGCTACTTCAATAGCAGCCTGTTCTAAGTCAATGGGAAATTCTTATTTGGACTAGCTTTGTTTTTTAAAAACACAACCTATTTTTGTGTCCTTGTGTGCAAAAAACACGAAAGAAAACCAGATAAGGCAAAACGACAAACGGGTAGCTTTTGGAAAATCCTGTATAGGGAATGTAAGAATACACAAAGATCAAAATTTAGGAGTATATCCTTTTAATTTGTATTGCATTCAACACAATTTGCCTGTGAGCTTGCACACAAGCCAAACTAAGGGACCTCATCTGCAGAAACTAGTATCCAAATTGAGATTTTTGCTTTGTTCTTTTCTGCCAAATCAAAAGGTGTTCAGTCTTGTTTTCTTTAAAGCAAGTGTCACGAAAAATCATTTAAAAAAAAAAAAAACCAATGACAAAAAACATCAACCAAACAAAACCCAGAGAAAAAGCCATGAGTTTACAGCCAAATACATGACTTCCTTCAAGCATCAGCTCTGAAGCATAGGAAAACTGGATAAGGCAGTGGGCATTTAAAAGAAACAGATTATCAATTCCAGAAAAAATTCATGGTAATAATTCTTGTTCAGTAATATGTATGCAGCAGATTCTCATGAGAAACCTCAAGTTAACTTTCCTTGTATAGCAGTTCATGAGTAAATACGGTTTGGCTGGCTGGGCTGTGTTTAAAAAAAAAAAAAAAAAGCATCTCCCCTCAGAAGGGAAAAGGATATTTTAAGAATGTTTGCAAGTTGCCTATTTTACCCAAAGCAGTTTCTTCTGGAATGTTATTTTTAAACTCTGTTGCATTTGTAACATACAGACTATATGACTCATCAAAACTTAAAAGAAAATAAAATCTTGTTTCTGTGTTCACTTTAAAGATATTGGTCTAACTTGGCAAGCAGAAGTTATCTGAAAGCACCAGAAGGACAGCATTGTTACAAGACTATGCAAATCAAGTGTGGGAAAGTTGCACCTTAAGTAAATAAGAGCACTAGTGCATGTCTGGGCAGTGAGTGGGAGGTAAGAGACTTAGAAAGAGAAAGGAAAGAAAAAAAAAAAACCACTCTGGAAACAAAGCCTGTTGTTCTGACTAGGAGACAGCAATCCCTACAAGGCATGTTTATTCTGATGACAGAAGCACAAATCATTGGTAGCCTTGACTGATACACTCTTCTCATCATCTACTATAGCCCCCCTCCCTGCCCCAGTATTTCCTACCACTTGGTAGGCTTTTCCCTTTTTTTTTTCCCTTTTTTTTTTTTTCTCTTTAATTAAGAAAAGATTTGTATTCTGTGTTCTAGGGCTAACCAGCTTCTATCAGTGCTGCTTAACATTAAAACAACTGCACAGCCTACAATAATCTGTCCTGAGGTTTGACTTTCACTTTACCACACCTCTTGTGGTGGATAAGAAGTTTCTTCCTCCCTCACTTTCAGAATGTTCCTGGACAATTTTCTGGGTTTGTTTTTGAAGCACAGATTACATGGATAGAGAGATGGAATGAAACACTGTGACTGCTTAGGCTGATTTCCTCTATACTACAGTCTGTCAGACACCTCAGGTTTCATTCCTGCTTGAACTACAGATTATCCAAAAAGAAAAGCAGTCAACTTCATGCAAAAGTACCCAGCATTAGAGAACCCACCACTATGTTTTTAGACAGAAAAAAAAAAAAAACCCTTTCTGTACTTTCGGACTGCTGAGTTTTGTTAGGGAATACCCAAGCTTCACTTTTAACCCTTCCTACACAGGAACAACATCAACATTTTGTAACCTCAGAAGCCCTCAGTTCCCTATCACATGTAAATAGATATAAGGGGTTACATGAAGCAACTTACAACCAGTTTGTTGATAAAGAATGTCCACATTTAATGACCCTCTATTAGTAAGGGAGAAAACTTCCCTGTGCTGTAAATATATGCTGTTTATTTTGAGGCATTCCAAATATTTAATTGTTGGGTCATGTATAAACTCTGTTTTTCATTGTCATCTTGCCAGGACAGAACAGACTTCAAAGCTTGGGAGCAAAATTCTGCATTCATCAGACCCTACTGATAGGACTTCATCCTAGCTATTAACCTCTCAGCACTTGGAGCCTGGCTCACAATGGTAAAGGAACAGAGAGATTTAACTAATCCCATTCTAAAGAATGCTTGACTTTTGCCTACTGATGGAAGAAACCAGGGGGTGGGAGGGAGAGGAAAGAGGGGGGGGGAAAAAAAAAAAAAAAAAAAAGAGGGAAAGGGGGAAGAGGAGAGAAAAGCTACACTGTATTTCAAGCTGGTAGTTAAAAAAAGCTATTAATCAGGCTGTTGAAGAAAACCATACCCACAAAACATTTACACTATTTATGCGGGAACAATTATTTAGTGCTTATTAGGCAGCATTCACACAATTTATCCCACACCTCACTCCTTTCCAGTGCCATCATTTCACAAACCAAAAGCTTGCTAAAGTTATCAGTGCATTAAAAGTCTGCTTCCCCCTTATTCTGGGCAAGCCAGCATGAATAATGTGCCTTGTTTAAAAACAGGACTCCAAAAACACCCTCCCTCCCCAATCCTATCATGCTTAGCATTACTTGTTTAGTTATTTGGGGGGGTAGGGGAAAGGAGAAACAAGAAGGGAGGGGGAGCATTTACCTGCACTCTCCTGGAATTGTGCAAGAACCATGCTTGGGGCTACATCCCTGACGACAAATAGCTGTTAAAACAAAACAAAAAAAAAA
>WBNM01038335.1:59480-151942 GCA_013399055.1 Ramphastos sulfuratus
AAAAAAAAAAAAAAAAAAAAAAAAAAAAAAAAAAAACAAAAAAAAAACAAAAAAAAAAAAAAAAAGAAGGTGTATCAACTTTCTGCCTGCTTCCTGCATCTTCCCACTCCTGGGAATGTTTTAATCTCTGTATTGTAGCCCTACTGAATCCAAGGTTTTAACAAGCTTCTCCTATAAAGTCTACCTGAAGGAAAACCAAGGCAGGTGGCCCAAGGCAGGTCTGATAGGAAATAGGCAGCTCTGTGGAGGAATCATACCTGAGGTTGGTCACAGTTATTTCTATGTAAGATAAACTGTCTTGCCTCGAGAACTTGAGTCACTTGGAGTCTACAGGTTTCCTTTCTCTGTCTTTCGCAAGTAAACTGGCCCCCTCTCTCTGGCTTTACATCTACTCCAGAGTAACTTTTAACTCCTCTGGATTTACTTTTGAGCTGTATCTCTGAACAGACAGGATATTAAGAGGACTGTCACATCACAGGTAAACTCAAGTCAACAAGACATGCTAATAGTCTGTTTCTACTTAGAGTCCTGCTTTCTCCTTATGAAATTACATAGGAAGTTGCCAATCCCTAATAAACATGTTAAATATCATCTCAGGTGCAATGAACAGCCTGGGACTTTTCAAACACCAAAGCTTTACACTTGCCAAGTCAGCTCTAAAGCAAGTCTCTCCTTCCTGCTTGTCTTGAAGTTCTGCACCAAAGGGGAAATCCTTTTTGAAGTCAGCATCAGAACTCCCATTGAAGTCTATGGGCTGGGTTTTCTTCCCAAGGGCAAAGATGTGGATAATCACAGAAAGAACACATCTGCTAAATGCCCAGTACTTCTCTCCAAGACTTTAAAACAAGGCAGGAACTAGTCCTCTTCTGCCCTAGTTCTCCATGTAAAGAATCAGCTGTTGTTCCATTAGCCCTTAGTCCTGTGACCTGCACAAACTGATCACTGAACTGCATGCACTCCAACCCTATCCAAGCCTGCTGATCATTTGGGAACTGAGCACTTGACACAAACCTTTGTTGCATTCTGGTCCCATCCAGCCTTCCAAGCAGGTTTTGTTGCCATTCTGGTCACAGGTATGATGAGTGAAGAAGTCATCTCTTGGTCGACAAAACTTGTTGCAGCCAAAGCCATAGTAATGTTCTGCACAAGTCACACGGATTTGATACTCGAAGTGAGCAACTCCTGCATTATGTTTCAGAGTTTGCCACTGGCGGCTTGGATTGATCATGCCAGAGTGGGATGCCTTCTCGATAATGCGATCGGGATCTGGAAGGCAGAAGAGATGTCAGAGTTAACGCTTCATTTAGGTATCATCACCTCCCACATCACAGCTCTCCAGCTTCTCAGGCAAGATGTGGAGGCAGCCAGCTGATTTTATTAATTTTCTGTTTTAGAGCAAGATAAGGCTGCCCTGGAGCTACAAACCATTAACTGAAACACACATGCAGCATTATCAAACTGAACAAAGCCTGAAATCAAAAGGAACTGTTAGGTTACTGCCAATCACTTACATCTTCTTCTGCACTGTAAGGACATCCAGTAAGAATCACACAGTTCATGATTAAAGAAAATTCAGCTGCTTTTACTTCTTGTGCCAATAAATTGGCACATAATGTAGTTTTCCAGGCTTCTCCATTAATGGTACTAGTTTCTAAACTGGAATACTTATGAAAACATCATACTACAATAACCTAAAAAAAGCAATGTCTACAAACTGAACATAAGCACCACAAAAGGTTTGCAGCCTTCTGGAACTCTGGTGTAAACACCAGATTAAGAACTAGCAACTCTGGCATTCAGACAACACCAGTGATCTCACCAGGTTTTGGCTGAGGAGTACCATGGAAGTTCTCTTCAAATGTTAGCTGACACTACAAACTCAAGATTACCACAGCTCAAAGCACAGCAAAAGAATTAACTGCATACATGTGCTACAGATCCTTCTTATTTCTCTGTAGTGCGTTTCAGAGTTTAGACTTCATACTTTACATTTAGTTCCAGCAAAAGTCTTCTGGCTTTCAGAGCCATACAACTGTCTAAATTATGGCTTGTAATAATAATAATTCACATTAGCTTGGAACATTGTATGTATCTGTGGTATTTCGCTTTGTAGTCCGGGTCTTGTGACTTCAATGATCTGACACCGCCTTACAACCTGCTGCTAGCGAGCACTTGACTGCTGACTGTAAGTACATCATACAACTGCCAAAATATCCTTGCAGACATAGTACAACAACAACAATATGGAAGCATAATCCAGTGACAGAAGAACTTTAGGTGGAAGGGCAGTTTGCCAATGAAGTGCTAGAATGCAGCAAAGCACTGGCACATCTGAGTGTCCAGAATTAAACTGCACTGATGTTCAGCTTGTTCTACCAAGAGCCACAAAAGAAAACTCGGGGATTTCACTTAAGGCAGAGCTGAAGACTAATGAAGTTGCTACATCAAACATAAGATCACACATAGGCAGTTTTTAATCTAAAGTACTTTTAAATGTATTGCTAAGGGCCTTTGATTTGTAGCTTTCAAAAAGAACTTCCAAGCAGGCTTCTCAAGCCTCAGATACCCATTATCAACTCACTCCATCCTGCTTGTCTGCAGTTCTGAATAAAGTTAACACTTGCTGCACAACCACAGAGCAGTGTCAGTCCACAGACACTGTAAGCATTTATCCATTTTTGGGGGCATTCTTGGCTTAAGAGCACAACATTCATTAAGTGTTTACAGTATGAAATTAAGGGCAACAACTTCTTATTCACCTTCTGGTATTTCTGGTTCTAGAATATTTTCTATTTAAATCAGGTTTTATTATTCACTGGCACTAAGCCCCCAACCCCACATCTATGTGTAAGACTTTCAAATGCATGCAGGCCTTTATTAATTTAAATGCCATTCACAAGTCTTGTAGATGCCTAAGGACTTTTCCATACTGGTATATCCAGAGCAATATCATGTCCTGTGCTGTGCAGGTGTAAGACTCTTAGATCTCATCAACAAGATTACTGACTAATTCTAAGAGGTACTTAGGCAGATGCATATCTGTTCAGCTTCAATGGGGCTAGTCAAGTGATTCTGGTTCCACTCATGTGTGCTGGAGATTGCTTTGCTGCACTTGCCAAGCTTACACCCCGACCTGCAGCCCAGCTGGAAAGCGAGCGCGCTTCCCCAAACGCCCAGCCCCTGCATAAGGGCATCCTGGTTCTTGCAAGAAAAACAACTCTATCCTTTTCTCCTGCAAGTGGCAGAAGGAAGGGAGAATGACACTCCATTTGGTTGTACAAGACACTCCCTCCTCCACACACACTCACTTTTGCTTTTCCAGTTCCTCATTGGGAACATACCACTGACAGCTATTTCAGTCCTTGGCACTAGAAAAACAACTGCCTTGGAAAAGAGATCTTTCCTCTTGCCTCTGCTCTATCATTCTTCCCCTATCTGCCAGCTAGCTAAGAAGCATGTTCTTGCTATACATCTATGACATCTCACTCCAGCCACTAGCTCTTTTTCAGCCCACAGGCTGAACTCAAATGGAAACATCCTTTTTAGTCCACTGGACTTCATTATTTTAAGAGCCCTGATAAAAAACCAGCTGCAGTTTCACTTTTAATCATGGCTAAAATGCTTTTCTGTTGATATACCTTCTAAAGCTACCACTATACCTTTAAATTTAAAAAAGTCTCACACTTAAGATCCCTCTCCATTAGCCATCATCCAGTTTTCACAATGAAGTATTTGCATGTTCCTTCTTGTACAAAAGTTTCTCCACCCTTCCCTATTCCCACCTGTCAGTACACACTTACACAAATGTGCTGACCCAGACTCCAGGGAAGGCATTGCAACAACCCTTCCATTCTTAGCCCACACCAGTCCCAAAGCAGCAGACTGGTTAAGTAAATAAAAAGTAGTACTCATTCAGGCTTGAGAGAAAGTGATCTTCCTAACACCCCTGACAGCATTTGACTCAGAATCTCATGCTTTCATAGAAAGGTTACAGGAAATATCAACCAACTTATCAACTGGAAATTGATGAAGTGGATGAGAGGCTTTCTGTACATCTTTCTTTAGCTGCTGCATTTCTCTGTCAGAGAGCTTGTTGGTTTCATTCACTTTATGTGGCTACACTTCGAAGCTATTAATCTGTCTTTTTAGTCAGTGGGCAACTCTATTAAAGGGTTTAGACACAGTGAAAATAGCTATTTTGACTGCCCAGCTTTGCCTTTCAGTGGTCCAGTTTCTGGAAATAACTACCGATCATCAGCAAGCAAACAACGACAACAAAGGCCCAGCTTCCTCTAAGCAGTTGGGGTGGCCAAAGACACCACAGTTGTTTTTGAAAGTCTCTGTTTCAGACAACTTCCAGCTATGGCTTGGTTTACATTGTGCTGAAGTCTCTTATGCCCAACTGGAATCCACATGCAACTGACACCAGTGATTTACAATAGTTCTTTGACATAGTTTGAGATGCAGTGTCACCCCCATTAACTGTATGAAGCGACAGTAGCAAGATGGCATCTAGACAAGAATCAGGGTAAGAAAGCCATTTAAGTTGAATCTTGGCTCTAACAAAGCACAATTCTCATTAACTTCAACAGGGCCAGAATCTAACTGCAAGCTGCTCCTGGAAGTGAGACAAGAGAGACTATGTGGTAAAGGGAACGTAGGAGGAGTGGAATGTGGAGGGGAGGAAGTACCCACTCTAGGATCTCCTAACACTACACTGATTAGAAGATGCTAGAGCTATTGGAAAGTTACACAGACCCTACTAACCACCCTTCCCCTCCTGCCCTCTCCCCTCCTTTCTTTTTCTGAGATCTCTGACAGTCCTTATAATTCAGTGCTAATTAGGGTAGAAGAAAAATCTGGTCAAAAAAAAAAATATCCCTTGATATGATGACAGTTGTTTAGTTCTCATGATTTCCCTAACTAGCTCTTCAAGACTTATTCTTCAGCTATGGGAAAGATGACTGTAAGCAAAGCAATGCAGTACAAAGGGAAAGCTTTTGCAGTACAGTGACTGAAGTGACCTACAGATGGGTATGTGACAGAAGAGCTAGAGCAGGAATGCAAATCAGGAACATATGCAAGAATATGTCTGCACTTGGTAAAATGCACTGCTGAGAAATGAAGTAGTTTGTCTGAAGACAATTGTACTTCCAGAACATGAAAGCAAAGAAAGGGTTCATTGTGTGGCTTTGGAAACGCAGTTGTTTCATGAAAAAATGATGAGCTCTAATAATAGTAAAAGTGGCAGAGACCCAGTCTGAAAAAAATTCTCAAATCCTACTGTAAACAAAACCTTCATTTTGAATTCAAGTAGCCTCCATTTTTAATACAACCCTGTTGCTGCAGCAATTTATTTTCTGCTCCTCCATAAACACTCCATAATCAAGAGCCAAGAAGTCTCTCAGCTACAGCTCCATGACTGTGCTTAGGCAGGGCCTGAAATCATAGGTACTGCAAGAGTGCTGAGTGTGGCCAGATGTAAAGCAAACCATGGCTATCACTAACAGGTCACATGAATCATCTGTAATAGACAACTACTTTTCTGGAACTAAGAACTCATAGCATGTCCCATGTATATTTAAAAAGGATGAAATTAAAAAGCATATTTATGCAGAAAAGTTCCCAGACTCAAAGGCCATTCCCAAGCAATTTACTCCTCACCAACTAAAACAAAGCCACAGCACTGAGCAGTTCTACAAGGCGTTTCTTTTGTGAAGTCTGAAGTCCATTTCATTACTCTGTGGCTCACACATGATATTCCAAAGCAGACAACAAGAAGGTGTTGTAAGGTTTGTGTAAGATGGGCCACAGTGCTGCTGCTGCTTACTTCTTGAAGGAAAAGGCTTGTTGTGTCAACAACAGGTTTAAGAGTTCAGATTCCTGCCCTCTTCTGTCACATTTACCACATACTATTAAAGTCTTAGATTGAAAATAGAAGTAATTATAGAAGTAATTTTGCCTACCTACTTCAGCAACAGTAGGCAGTAAGAAGAACAATTCGTATGCCAAGAGACTACACAGCTTCCTCCAGCTGACAGGAAAAATTTAGCAGAAAGCTTCTGAAACCAACCAAAGACATTCCAGGCAAAGAATTCACACCCTTGATTTCCAGCCAGCTCTACCAGATGGTGCCTGGTAAATATTTTTCAGCCCCTGAATATGAAATCCCCAGATAACCAGCTCCCAAGGAAGAACTGGTAGTCACTCCCGTTTCTCATACACAGGTGCTAAATTCTGTACCAATGGAGAATTTGTATTTTTTAAATTTATTTTGAAGTAGCATGCTCAGTTTTGAGACATACAGAGTTTACAGAGGGGTTCCAAGCCACCAAGGCTTAGAATGCTGAATGTCACTACTAATTTAAAAAAATCTAAACCAAAAAAATAACCCAAAGAAACCTCTTGGCTTTTATTCTCCCTAAGGAGAAAGAGGAATTAACAGCATTTATTTTAAGGCATTGAACCGTTAGTGTCTAGGTGAGTGAGCTACTCACCCCCTACAGGCAGTAAGAGGGAGACAAGGCTGCTGCAGAGCCTGCAGCAGCTGCTCTAAATTGTCTTGGGAAGAGCTTTTCCCTCTCTTTCTCTACGTCAGAGTAAGCTGGTTAGACTTCCAAAGATCATTCCACAAACAGGAAATCAAGGTGTCCAAAGTAAATAAAGCAGTGGAACAAATACTTACTAGTAGAGTTATCATTGTAATCCCATGCCTCAACAAGCAATGTGTAGGATCTCTGCAAAAGAGAAATCAGAGTTAGTGTCGAAGCCACAAATGACTAAGAACAAAAAAACAACACCAACAACAATAAAAAAAAAAAAAAATAGACCAACAACTACTTTAATAGAAAAGAAAAATCATGATCTCTGCCTTAAAATGGAATAGTTGAAAACATAAATAGGTAAAAGATTATACTTGAGGCAAACATGATCTTCTTGAAACCCCATAAGCTACCTTATCCAGTCTGACTTAGAAGACCTTTCACCTTGGATAGCTCATCTTTGTCATCATTAATGCATCTTATGTACTTAACAAGGAAGTACAGCCTTTGACACTATGCTGTATCCAATAATGTATGTGTGGAAGAATTTCACATAGAAGACAGAAAACACCAGGCTAGCAGAGCAACATCGAAAAAAAAAAAACCAACCCAAACCAAAACAACAAAAATCAACCCCCTACTCTCAAAAACGGCTTCAAAAGAATTTTAGTTACAGAAAAGTCTTGAAGTCCCTTCCCCCAACCACCCTGAAAGCAAGAAGTGTTGCTAAGATTACTGTGCTCTGCCTTGACAGCGCAGTCTCTAGGGACTTTGCATTTCAGCACCCCCTTTGAAAGCTTTGTCTGCATGAGGGCCGTCGTAGCTCCCACAAGTATCAGGTAACTGAGGGAAGAAGGGATGGACATGGGAAGGGGGTGGGGTGAGAGAGAAGCATTGTAAAACAAAGGCTAGGATCAGAGCGTTTGGAAGAACAGGGAAAGAGAAGCCGCACTATCCACCCCGTGTCACATTTACAGACACACTCGTCTGCCAATGAGCTTGCCAGCGCTCCAGCAATAATAATCATAAGCATAAACTAACTGAAGTGACTCCGTGGGTTGGAATGATGCCAGCTTTTACATCTTAGCCACCTTTATCTTCAATCCTAACTTGAGAACAAGAGCCATTAAAACATCATCTCCTCCCCCAGCTCTACTCTGAGATATTATTATCCAGGCTGTATCTTTCAAAAATTGCTATTTAGCTAGCCGTATCCAAACTTACAGAACAATTCAAAACAAAAACAAAGCACCCACTCTCCTCAAAAAAACTGAATGAAGAAAAATAAGATACAGTATGACTTGAAAGGTAAAAAGTATAATAATAGCTATAAAGACTTTTATTAGTCTATATTGTACTTGTGAAAGTATTCAAGTGTGATATCTTTCTGGTGAGCAGAACAATAAGAGAAAACCTTTCCATGAAGGATTTTGATGCTTTGCCATATAAGCTGTGCCTTGTAAGGTTTACTACTTAATTGTATCCATGCTCAGGTTGTAGTCATTTGTGGTCTGCAGCACTTAACACCTTTTCCATAGCAGAAACCAAAAGAGGGTTCTGAGAGTAATCTGCTACAGGGTGCAAGTGTAAAGTAGACCTCAAATTCCTTAAGAGAGTAGAGGAGGGAAGGAAAGGAAAAAAAAAAAGAAAAGGAAAAAAAAAAATAGATTGAAGCAGACTGCTTTCTCACGACTGGACACAGCATGCAGCCTCTGAATGAAAACCTAGTTTGTGACGGACACCGGCTTGCAATGTAGCCTAAATATGTTCCATATTCAAAGCAGACCAGGATTCCATTTTATTCACTGATAACTGTGGGAAAATGCTTACAAAAGTAAGCAAAAGCTGGGCAAGTTACTATTTTGTGAAAGCTACATTTGTGACTATTCTAGACCAAGCCTGTCAACTTCAAAGAAGCTCTGAAAATAAAACACAGAATGACCATTTAACACTGTTTAAAGCAGATTTAAGAAACTTACACAAATCAGAGGTAAAAATCAGTAAATAAAATAAAAATCAAACAAGAAACAAAACCAGAAAAGAAGTCCGGAGCCATATTACAGATGCAGATTGCACTATCTTGGGTGCTTCCTCACTGGTTTAATTACTGACATGGAGAAGCACAAGCACAACATGTTACTGCAAGCTTGAAAAAAAATATTATGATATAGAGATTGAGTTATGGTGACTGCCACCACTTCCAATAAAGTTAAGGATGTTTTCGTTTTGGCCTTGCATAATTGTTTTGGAAGATATTTTGTCTAAACTCATAGCAACAGTTCCCAGTTGGTTCTCAGGACTGTTTACCAACACACCTAGCCCTTAAGGAAAGGAAAGGCTGAATCCTAGCTTTAAGTGCTACTGTTGCTAATACTTGTGTGACCACTTTCCAACACCGCACAAGAATTTGTTTAAAGAGAACAGACGTTTCTGCTTAACTGGATGGGAACAAAACGCAGGGGGAACAGACCTACCGTAGCAATCCCCTTGTTTCCATGTGCCCCCTCTTACCTCATCTGAACATTTTAAATGAAGAATCCCTGTCCTGAAAAGGTATGATACAAAGAATGACAGTTTAATCTCCTGGCTCCGTCCCTCTCAGCAGGAGGCAGAGAAAGGACAAGACTCTGTTCGAGATGGGGCACTTCCAAAACAAAAGGCACAGACCCCCACAGCCCCACACCAGTAGCAAACTTCCTTTCAACAATCCAGCTAAGGCATACCTCCAGCCGACACCCCCCCAAACCAGTTCTGTGCAAAGACTGCACTGTTGAGTTTTTAGAAGCACATATCATCCCCACTCTATAGATCAACAACTCAGATAGCTCAGGAATGACTACTTACAGTGTGGAGGTTTAAGTTTTCCCATGCCCATAGATGACCTCTGCCCATCTTTGCATAAATATATATCCAGACAGGAGAATTCCACATCATGCACCTTACTCCATCAAAGTAATGTCCTAGGCAACAAGGCAGCGGTGAACTTTGCAGAGTCACACCCAATTAGCCACTGTAAACCTAAGCTTGACATGAAGGCAGAGATTCCAGCTCAAGAGAAAAGGCAGCTTGAAATGAACAGCAAGTTGGCACACTTCACAGAACATCCAGTCTGATCAGCTCAGAAGACTGAAATGCAGCATGTCAAATTAAAGCAAAACTCCTCTGAGTTAAGCCTAAGAGGATGGAAATGGTTAAGCTCCCATTGGAAAACGCCAAAGAAAGCAACAATGTGCAAGGGCTATTTTCCTCATTGAAGAGACACCACAATTTAGTCTTGATCATCCATTGACACAACTCAGACTGTGGAGACCCTGAAATTCATCAGAAACTGTGTCTTTTAAGGGTCTGTAAAGGCCCTTTTTTCTGATTATTTAACTGAAATACTGCCAGCTCCAGGTAAATAGGTAAATAGAAGGTGTTTAAAGCTCTCTGATTATCTTCTTCCTTCCCCTCATTCAGATATCCACCTAAAACTGGTGGCTTTGTACTTTGGCTTCTAAAGGTATTCTGCAAGTCAGTGGAATAGAGCAAGAATAAACCAGCAGGCACCTTAGTGAAAGGATTGCCTCCTTTTTGAAAGAGGTTGCAACTAGTCCAACTTCTTTGCCTCCTTATCCTTGCGGTTAAACCATGCAAGAGCTTTGCTGAGCATGTGAAACCGTGACTAGACAAATGCAGCAGAAAGTTTGCATTCCAAATGCTGTGCCTGCTCCTCTGCCGAACAAGGAGAGCAGGTTAAGCCCAGCAGTGTTCTCCTCATGCTCTGCCAGCCATGCACAGCTGTGAAGACCAGTCTGAGAACAGTGCTTGCACCCTGCTTGATTCCTAGGGAAGAAGGCTAGCAGACTGGCACGCTCTCACAGTAGGCCACGGCAAACTGCCAAGAGCTCTGGCAATCCTTCCTCCCTTCACCTGGAAGGTGGTGAGATAGGTAAGAGGGAAGCTGAGGCATACTTCAAAGTGCCCAAGGGCCAGGGAGGAGGGGGGCATCTCTAAGCAGAGCTAAGGCTACAAAACCACTTCCTCTAAGTGCCAGCAGGACTCTCACATAGGTACCTCTGTGGCCACATGGCAAGCCTCAGCAACACTATACAGATGTATGACAACATCATGTCATGGTCAGTCTGTCAGTTTTGACAACAGACTATTCCTTCAAATGAGATGGAGACAGCTAGTTTCTCCTTCTGAGGTAATAGGGATATATTTCAGAGAAGGGGAGAACAGCTCGACCTTCTTAATGCATTTGTCAAATGTAACATCGTTAGGAAGCTCTTGTCTGGACCAGCCTACATGAGGATAAGGCAACACCCTATAGAGCTGTTATTCTCTCCACACTGTGTAATAAAACAAAGCCTAAGCTGTAACAAAATCTCACACCTTAGAGCCCATGGCCAAAAGCTAGGCTGAACTTCAAGCAGGTGGCCCTGCCAAGAGCCTCCTCAGAATATGCCCACATAAAACCAGAGCACATTGTTCTTCAGTCTCCTTTTGAGTAGTCCCTTCATTGCTGTTAGTGCCAGTAAACACTTCATTGCCACATAAAGGTGAAAAATGAAAGCAAATGTAAGTATTATAGCTTCCAGGAGAGAGTCTTCTCCCCCTGATTCTGCCTTGGCACAAGCCAGCCCCATAACTGAAGTCAAGACCTTCTCTGTGATACAGCTGCCACCCTCCTGCCAAAAGATGAAGGACACAAAAGTACCGCTATCCAAACTATGCATACGCTTAAGCATCCAGTAAACCAGGCTGATCTCTGATCTGGCAAGCCTGCTGGAATAATGAGTATCCTGTGAATACATAATGTGCTGAAGTTGCCATTGTGTGAAATAAGTCCATGGTTTGTCTGGAAGCCGAGCAATGCTGAGTCTACTGCTGCTTCCTGTTGCTTGTCCTGTATTAGCATTATTTTTGGAGAGGCCCCATTATGTTCCGTAATCCTCACTGCAGTCAGTATGGCCACGCTATTGTTCTTGGTTAATATTAGCAGTCAATGCCTCTGTCTGGGTGGCCGGACTACAATGTATTCCAATCATAAAACTAGCATGCATGAACCCAACAATGTACTGGGACAGAGAGGGAAAGACTTGGGGTCCTCCCTCCTTTAAATAAAAAAAAAAAAAAAAAAATTAGCATCTCCCTCTTTTCTTTCTTTTTAAACTGGTGATTTTAAGTGATCTGAGCTATGAGGGTGCTTCATACAACAACAGCACTTTAATCAGCACCTTATCTAGTTATGGAGTCATTTTCTCACAGAGCCCCACTTGTCAAATTCTAGCACATAGGCCAAAATGTCAATGGTTGCTTTCAATCTTCAACAACAAGCAGATTACCTGCTCTTATCAGTCCCCCTACCTGTTTAAAGCATCCCACTGATAATTAAATGCACCAGTTACAAAAAGGTGGCAAGGTTAATAGAGAGAATACCTAGTAGCCAGCCAAGCAAAACAGTCAGGTTCACATAGAACAAGCCTGAACAAGAAGCCTTTCTACTTATTTACCTAAGTGCATAAGAACTGGGTTGAGCTGGTAAGGGACTCTGGATGTCTGACTGTTTACAAACCACTTTAACCACTTCTATCCATATTTTACAGATTCTTCTGAATACTGCAAGAACAAGTGTAATTCACGCTACTTGGCAGTAACCACAGAACCATGAGCCCCACAGACAAAGAAGAAACAAATGCAACAGTTTCTCATTTTGACATCTTTCCCCATGGTAAGGCATATGAGTTACCAGCTAAAATTATTGGAACTCCATCATAGAATGGCTTAGCTTGGAAAGGACCTTTGAGATCATCTATTCCAATCTTCTCTCAATTAGACTGAGCTGCTGAAGGTCTCATCCAACATGGCCTTGAACACCCCCAGGGAGGAGGCATCCACAGCCTCCCTGGGCAGCCTGTTTCAGAGGCTAACCACACATACTGAAGAACTTCTTCCTAAGATCCAGCCTAAACCTGCACTCTTTCAGCCTAAAACCATTCCCCTTTGTCCTACTGCTAGACACCCTTACAAAAATTCCCTATCATCATCAGAAATCCAAAGTTTAGTCTCCTTTCAATTTTTGAAATTAATCCTATTATTGGTATTAGCTACATAGAAATACTTTCAAGAACTATAGCTTAGGGTTTTTGCAGAGCAGACTTAAGAGCTGATGTTAGGATAACTACCATGTTTAAGAACACAAACCTCTCTTATGTGCATCATCCCACTTAACTAGTTAAGGCCCAACTTCACTACCTTCAGAACTAGTTTACTTCTATTCCAGCCTTGAATGCACAACAAAGCTTGAGTCAACTAGAATTTTAAGCATAAAAAAATTGCATGAATGCAATTCATTTTCAGACAATTAGACTTCCAGCTGCATAAACAAGCTATCAGTACTCAATGTATGCTGTTTGAGAAAGTTTAAGAATTAGCTTCAACCCCAAGCCCAATCCAGCTGCCACTGAAATTAAACTGGAGCAGGCCTTTTTTAATAACAATTACAAAAATTCTGGGAGCAGGCAGGATGAGGATTTATTTTCAGGCATATTATGGTAACAGTCAAATGTATTTACCAGGAAGATGAAGTTCTCAACTGACTGAAACATAACTAACTCTTAAGAATATGTAAGAAGTCCAAAAACTCTGAATGGATCCATCGCTTCTCTGGGAAGACACACCCTTGTGTATGATAATTGTGCTTCAGATGTCACTTTATACTCTCAGCCCTGTTTTGGATAGTAACCCTAGGCAAACATTGCTGTTTTGAGTGCTGAAGATTTATTCTTAAATTATACATCAACAGTAAATGACACAGTGTGGACTTAACTAATATGCATTTTGTTAATATAAAAATTT
Source organism: Ramphastos sulfuratus (assembly GCA_013399055.1). NCBI lineage: Eukaryota > Metazoa > Chordata > Aves > Piciformes > Ramphastidae > Ramphastos > Ramphastos sulfuratus. The sequence goes on from WBNM01038335.1 coordinate 72,866, forward strand.
CTTCTGATCTGCCTATGCTCCGAGTGACTTTTCTTTCAGCATTTTCTTCTATGAAGTTTTAAAAAGGTAACTAGAGGGAGGGGGGGAAGAAAAAAAAAAAAAAAAATCAAAATCCCAGCTTTAGTAGTATGACTGTGGCCTACTAGTTTGTTTTTTTGTGTGGTAGTGTTGGTGTTGTTTTCTGTTCATTTGGGTTTTTTAAGGAGCAGTTGAATGAAGTGGTATTTTTCTCTCAGATTCAAGAGGCTATTACTTTACTATCAGCTGCAGATTAGTATTTTGGAAGCCTCTTGTGTCAAGGCAGGGGGGAAAAGGTCATAAAGCTTAAAAAACACTAAAGCTCTTTCATTATCTCTTTCTAGCCAGAGAAAACAATGCCTTCTCAGAAAACATTTTAAGTCTTTGGGAACCAGTAGCACTAAGATTTGTTATTTAAAAAGGGAAGCACTAACTATTTTAGAATAAAGTTAAAATAAGAGGTTCAGAACTCTTCTGAATTGTATTTTATGCTAAAGTCATTTAGATGCTGGAAGGGTTTTTCTACCTCAGTAGTTTCCTGGTGTGTTGGTGCAATTGGCCCCAATATTAAATAATTACAAGGATCATAATTTCAGAATAAACAAGACATTTGAAACTGGAGCTATGCATATCAAAAGGAACTGCCAAGTTTGACCTCTTTCTTACTCAGTCTTGCCAACCCCCTGAAAGATTTTTCCCTACATAAAAGCAAAGCTCAGCATCAAGCCTTGCTTAGTTAATTCATGCACAGCTCCCTTAAGGTATAGCACACATCACACTTTGGATTCGTTGAGAAAGGCAAGAGATTTATGTTGGAGAAAAGCATGTGCCTACCATAAACCAAAACTTGTTGAGACAGACTTTGACAAGTGGAACATGGAAATTCTTTTGTTCTTTGCTTTTCTATATGCTTTCATAAGCTGAGTTTGTCAAGAGTGACTGAAGTCTCAAAATGAATGCTAGCAGCAAGGCTGTGTGGTTTTTTTAAGTCATCATCACTATTGTTTCCATCCACTGAAGAAGTGGTAGCTACTGCAGGGGCAGCTTTCTGATGCACTGGAGCTGCTTTATGCTGGTCTGCTGCCCTGTTTCCTAGCAACTTACTCAAACCTCGCATCACTTCAATTTATGGTCCCACATCTCCACGCCCATTACTCACAGGGGTACGTATCAAAACTGACAAGAGCAAACTGCATAAGTTATTAATAAAACTTGGACACTTAAATCTGCATTACTACTACAAGCCAAATTTAACAACACATTTAAAGCAAACCATTCTTTCTTCCTCTCCTACTGGATGAATAAACGCCCCTAATGCAATTTAACTATTTTTCACAAATGGCCAAAGGGGGCAGCTTGACATGGGAAGAGATTTTATTTTAATTATTTTTTTAAAGTAGTCAAGGCAACAAGACTTCTTATTGTTGCTGACTCAAGCTGGAACATCCAATAAATGCCTCCCTGAGACATCAGAACATGAAACACCCAAGCATATTCAGAGACAGGCATGAATTTTCAAGTGCAAGATGATTAACATTTCAGTCTTGCTCCTGTTACCTATACTGTACTTTTCAGTTGGGTATATTCAAAGACAATCCTCATGATTAGCCACACTGGTAAATGCAGTGCTAATCTCAAGCTTTTACTCAAGTCAAAAACATTTACCCATCTAAAGAAATCTTATTAATGTCTAAAATTTCAGCATCAGATTTGAGTTGACTAATTAAGCTTACTACTTTATCTTTAGAGCTTCCAAAATGCCTAAAATCATTTGTGTACACAATTTTAGTACAAATAAGAGCTTTGCCACATTAGATATTCTTTTGTTCAAATACCTTTTGAAAGTTACAATGGCTGGCACAAAAGATGTGTCTTGTGGACATTAAAGCTGGGAGGCAGGCTTGGCAAATGCAAACAGACTATCATCATGAGCCCAAAAAGTGTATTTCTTCATGGGAATATGCAAAAATGTATTCCAAACCCCCAAGTTTTAGGAACCAGAGTGTCTGAAGCTGTCAAGTTTTACACACTTCAAAGGCTCCACTAGAGTTTTGCTGCTGCTGCTGCTCAAGGATTCCAGTGCTCAATTAGATTCAACAGGACAATAGAAGCATTTCTTTTAGTAAGATGCAAGCAAGCTTAAGAAACTTCTCCCAGGGTCCCCACCCCCCCAGATCCTCTATGCACAGATTTTACTTTCCAACCCTACGAAGAGAGGAGTTGTTAGAAGGAACATGTTCAGTTTTGACATCACTTGTATATACACAGACATATCTTTGGATTCAAGGCACTCAAAGGACTGGAAGCAGGGTAGGGGGCCAGTTTAAAAAAAAAAAAAAAAAAAAATCCTTGATGAACCTGACTTTTCTGAAAAATCTGCAAAACAAGCACTGCAGCCATTGGCAGAGTTACAAATACCACAGATTTTTACAGAGCCCTTTATCCCTTTGATGGCATATTTGATAACAGTTTTATCTCATTTCACATTAGAAAAAGAGAAAGAAATGAGAAAAGAAGAAAGGACGTACTTGTACTTCCAACAGAGAAGACTTTTGTTAACTCTGCTATTGTACTTTGTAATATTATCTCCTTAAAAGTGCAGATTTGGTTTCACCCTTACGTCTCTCCAGCTCTCAATACTCCAGAAGTCACAACTGACAGAGGAAGCAGGTAGGAGGCAGCACAGGACGTTTCAAGAACACATGCTGCCTGCAGCACTTGGCTGTATCACTACAAAGTGAGTGTCTACACTACAACTGGACAAGGAACGCTTTTGGGGTGGACTTTCCCCCAAAAAAAGCCCAGGCCCGGCCAGCAATCCACCCTTATCTACTAGTAAGGGCCAAGCTTTGGAGGGAGCAGAAAGTGCATGCTTCTACCCACTCCACCTCGCTAAGAGAGGATAGGAGACAAGCTTCACCCCGCCCCTGCACACACGGTAAGAGCCCTCCTCCCCTCGCAAAAATGACCTTAGGCATCTAGGTTAGGATGACTGGATTTTTAAAACTGCTGAGCATCAACATGTCCCAAGGCAGTCGGTGGGAAACTGTCTGCTCAGCGCCTTTAGAGAAGGGGAGGGAGGGGGAAAAAAAAAAAACACACCAAAAAAAAAACAAAAAAAAACCCCACAAACCAAAAAACAGTTTTGTTTCCTAGGTGATCTCTAAATTTAAATTTTAGGAGTTCTCAGCTTTTACACCATAGCATCCCACAGAGCCACCCCAAAAGAGACAGACTGTTGTGCATGCATAAAGTCCCCCAGATCAAGCATCCTCAGTTTTTGCTTGTCTGCATGTGGCACTGCTGGGCACAAAACAATGCACCTCTGCCACTCCAGGCCATAGGAGCCTTGTATGTCCAGAAACCTTATGGCCCTTAAGCCTGCATCTACAGGCCTGTCCTGGGTGAAAGCTGTTGTCTCAGCCTGTGTAGCAAGCAGAGAATTTCTCTGCAGTCCTGATTGTATCCAAACCTCACCCCTTTAGAGCACTCCTGAAGAAACAAGCAGCACTGAAATCTAAACAAGTGTTCTCTACAGGAACAACAACAAAGCGAGTTTCAGCTAATGAAGGAGTCACCAGTCCTCTATCTCACCACTCTGTGAGGCCAACCAGTATTTACTAAAGTTGACAATGTTGGGAAAATGCCTGGCAAAGAGCCCCACCTCCTCAAGCCATTGACTTTTGCACACAACTAGAAGGAAGCCAGAATCTCTGGACCACAGAGGCAAGAAGCCAAGAAAAGGTGTGCTGTGGGGAGAAGTTGGTGAAATGGACCAAAAGCCAAGACCAGTGTTTTCTGTCTTCAGCTTCTGGAGTTCACAAGTACCTCAAACACAGCAAGCTTCCCAGAGAAGCTGGCAACTACTTCACACAGGGCAGCAAAAGAAGCTTCCACCAACACCAAGCAGTGCAGCAAGGTTTCCCCTTGGGAGGAGCAGGAAGATTTCCTAAACGTGCTCCAGGGAAGAAGGCCAGCTATGACACACACTTTTCACACGGGATCCCTCTACAGCCCCTAACTCACTGCTCTTTTGGCTTAAGCCCAAATCTTCACTAGCTGGGGGCAGGGAGGGAAAAAAAAAAAAAAAAAAGAACTTCTGACCTTTTAAATCTCAAGAGACTTATTCACACTGTAAAGTGCGGAGATACTGGGTTTGCTTCCCTGACCCATTTAGATCCCCGTCATTGCACATATGACTTTCAAATTTAACAGGCTGTGCATTGTGAGCCCCAGGGAACAAAAACACAAACACGACCACATTTTACTCTGTTCTGTGCTGCAGATTCCTGATGCTCTTGCCAAGATGCCTGTTCCCTCCCCAGTTCTGGTCCCTCTTCCCTTGCTCAAGAAGTTAGAGCTTGGCTCACTGTAGCCATCTCAAACAGGACTTTCCAGCAGAAGCAGAGCCAGAGCAGGCCATGCAACTCACCGGCCAGGCGAAGCTGAAAGGAATAACAATCCGGTTCTTTTCATTATTCCGGCTGTACTTTAAATTGAAGGTATTTCCTCCGATGACAGGAGTGGATTTGGATCCAAAGCTGCAAGGACCACCAGCAGTGACCCGCGACTGATACTCCTTCAGGCAAACTTTAAAATAGGTATCACACTCGTCTCTGGTGCATTTTTTATCTCCTGGGTTTCGGGTGCCATCACAGCAATTTCCATTTTGCAGTTCACCATTCACATTTTGCATGGATAAGATCTCCAACTCGAACTGTCCTGATGCCAGAGTCACCTGTTAATCCCAAAAGAGAATCGCAGGAGAAAAAAAAATAAAGGGGGAGAAAAAAAAAAGAAACAAGACAGACAGTTACCTCACCTTTTTCCCAAAACACAACCTACAACAACTCTGCAAACTGGACAAAGTCATTTAAGTGTGCATAAAGAAGAAGAACGCCCATATTATTAAAAACACAACAACCACTCCAAGCTTTTCCCTATCAGGCATCCATAAGAAAGACTCATAAATCATTCCAACCAAATAATGCCATTAATACTAAATAAGTATTTAAGTGCCAACTTCAAAAAACACTGTATATTTGAGATATTTGAGGAAGCCTTCAAATACAATCAAATAAAACTAAAACCAAGCCAAGACACATATGCATGGGCAAACCTAAGCAAACGATGCAACTAAAGCGCCCTGGAAACACAACCCCTCAACCTTCTCCGAGGTACAGCTGAGAGGAGGAAAACAGCCTCCCGCTCAAGGCTGCACAGCTGAGATTCAGACCTTGCTCATTAGCAACCCCAAAGGGACTGCAATTAACGCTGTTTAAAAAAAAAAAAAAAAAGGTGAGGGGAAGAATAAAAAAGTAATTTCTAAAAGCTGAAATTTGCAGTAATTGCACTTTTTATTTCCAGAGAATTAAGCCTTGCTGTAAGGTGAACTTCTGCCTCTGCCGTCTCCTCACGAAAATGAGCCCTAACTCGGCCGTCGCTGGAGGAGCTTTGCAAAAGTGCCTTGTGCACCGCTGCAGGTTCGGGTTTTTTAAGAGCCACCTCCCGCAACCACTGCGGGAAAGCCGCAAAATTCCTAAAACCCGCTCCGCCCGGCGGACCCTATAACCCGGTTGAGGCTGGCTGAAGCTTTCCCTTCCCTCCCGCTCCCAAAAGGCTGCAGCTCGGGAGGACTCGTGGTGCCCAGGTACGTACCTTTGCCCAGAGCCCCAGCAGAGCCAGGAGAACGAGGGAGCACGCTGCCGCGGCTGCCCGCCGGGGCGCACGCATGCCGCCGCCGCCGCCGCGCTGCCTGCCCGCCCGCCTGCAGGCCGCCGCCGTTCACTCCGGGTCGGGGAGGGCCAGGAGAGAAGTAGGAGGAGGCGCCGCCGCTGCTGCCTGCCGCCGCCCCGCTCTAATATACCGCGCCGGCCGCGGCGCGCACCCGCGCCGAACAACGCCGCTTTTCAAGTGCTTTCAATAGCGCCCCGGTCTTCAATGCAAAGCAGCCCAGCCTCCTTTTATTCTCTCGCCTCCCTCTTTTCTTTTCCTTTTCTTTTCTCTCTCTCTCTTTTTTTTTTTTTATTATTGCGGTTATTATCCCGATCCTTTTATTTCTTTCAGGCCGCCGGCCGCCGCTCGACGGAGGCGAGGCGAGCCCCCCGCCCCCCTGAGACACACACGCACACACACATGCACGCACACACACGCACATGCAGCACACACACCGCCCGGGAGCCGGCTGCCCGTCTGGGAGCCCCGCCGCCGCTCGGCTTCATCTAGCCCACGGCAGCAGGCGGGGAGGCCGCCCGCCCGCGCATGCGTTCATCCATATGCATGAGGGGGGAAAGGAGGCGGGAAGGAGGGAGGGGAACGGCAGGAAGAGGGGAAAGCAGGTAGCGCTAGGAGAGGAGGAGAAGGAGGAGGAGGAGGATGAGCTGGCTGAGGGCGGCTGCTTTTCTCCTTGAGGGAGGTGGCGAGCCCTGGCCTTAGGCAGCCCTGAGGGTCGCAGCCTGCTGCACTGCTCCACCTCCCTCGGGTAAGCCGCAGGTGTCTCCCGAGCTACTGGAGCAGCACAGCCTGACACAGCCACACTGACGCGGCCCAGGAACAGTGGACGAGCGGGCGCTTCCCCTCAGCGGCGTCCGCGGCCGAGGGAGCGCTGTGCGGAGTGGGCTTTCCCCGTCTGCTGCTTGCTGAGGGGAGCTGCGGGTCCTGCCTGCCCGGAAACCGTAGCTCCTGCCTCCGCGGGGCTGGTTGAAGGGCAAAATGAAGCCTTTAAGTTCGTTTTGGCAATAAAAACTTCCCCTGGCCTTGGTGGGCGGCAGCTGCCCACCTTCGCGCCCCGCGTTACCTGAGGCGGCGCAGCCCTTACCGGGCAGGGGCGTCCTGAGGTAACGGCGCTGCCCAGCAGTGGGATTTTGAAAGGCGGGTTGGACGGCCCAGGTTCTGAGTGACTGCTGCCCTGGCCAGCGACTTTGCTGAGAGAAGCAGAGATGGAAGTCGGCCCGGTGGAATTCGCATTTCTTCTGAACACGAGGGCGCACCACCATGAATCTCCTGTGGTTCAAGACGGAAAAGAGCCGGAAGCGAGGTGCATCCCTCGGCTAAAGGCTGAGTCGAGGGGCAGATGGCGCTGGCTGAGTGCAGAGGTTCTCTTAGGCTCGCCTGCTCCCGGCGCTGGAAACAGCCGTTCCGGCTGCCCAGCTTCCAAGTGAGTGCTGGGGTTTGTCACTCGCTTCCTTTCTGGAGCATGGTCTGCAGGCACATAGCCGGGTGCACACCTGTGGAACTCCTTGCCACAGAACACTGAGAAACCCAACAGTTTACACAGCAGCAAAAAGTGTGCAGACGACCCCCCAGAGTAAGAGCCACACATTAGAGGACACTGAACAACAGAACCAAACCAAACAAACCAAGCCAAAACAAAAATTAAAATATCCCATCCCTAATTTGGGAAGTCCCACAGTTGCTGATTTAGGAGTCGGGTGAGCATGCTGGGAACTATCACTGCATCACTGTTCTTTTCTTCCTGAGGTGCTGGAGGCAGGAACCTGCCCTACATGACATTTGATCTGACCCAAAACAGCTATTCTGATGTCCCTGTCTCCTATTCCACCTTGATATAACACAGTAAATGCGTGAATGTCTATTTTATAGCCCAGTCAGTGGTATAGAGGAAAACAAGATTTCTGATCTAATTTTATATTCTTTGTTTTCACTTCCTATGGCAAAAGCAAAGCACGTGCTTATTCTTGAGTCTTATTATGGAGTGCCTAAGGCTGCGAAACTGGCAGTAGTTGTACCCCTCACCCTGAAACAGTACTCATAACTTTCATCAGACTCCTGCAGATCACTTCCCATTTGTGAGTTCAAAACTTAGATTACACAGCAGTAGTTTTGACAAGCCTGTCAGCTGCACAGTTGCTGAGTACCCTTTCCAGCTTTGTTCAGCCTAGAAGTTCGAACAGTATCAGTTTCTTACTTGTAGTCGTTAACTTAGGCTGGTAAACCTGCATTGTGTTTTATCCACAAAGTAGCTGCAGTTTGATGATACAAGGACCAGTACCTCTCCTGGTTTGTTTTTTTTTTTTTCAGTGGGTGATGGTTAGCTTCCACAGCTGATTTAAATGTCACTCATTCAGAAGTGCCATACATCTGCTCCTCTGGGCCTTCAAATAACCTGCTGCTTGCTGGTATGCTCCTTACCTGTAGGGCAGGTTTAGATTTGGCCTTTCTGCAAAAGGTGACTCCACCTGTTTGACTCCAGTGCTTAGGAAATTCAGTGTTCTGGTTCCCACAGTGCTTGTGACTCAGCAGTGTAGCTGCCCTTAAACAGAATTACTTGTCCAACAACTTAAAATGCTTTGCAAGCACTAATGAATTAAACCTCCCAATGTCTTGAGAGGCAAAGTATTACTGGTAGGTAAACCAAGGCAAAGCACGAGTCGTGTGCAGAAGTGCCTTGCAAACCCACTCCCTTGCAGCTCTGAAAGCAATTTTGACCTCATAGAAGTCAGGAGTAAAACCCCTTTAACTTATTAAGCCCAAAATTTCACCCTTGAAGTCCTGTATTCTGCTTTTCTTCACTGAGGTCTCAGGGCTGCTGCACAGCAGCTCTGAAAACCAATTGAGCATGGTGCATTACACAGCCTGAGGATCATTTTAAGATGTCTGTTTGGCTAGATCTACAGTGATGTACAAATTGCTACATGTGCACAGGGGGGCTGAATTGCAACTGTTTCTTGTAGCCCTAGACTGGTGCATGTAAAATTACTGCTGCAATGCTCTGCTTGCATATACATTCATGTCTTACGAGTTGTGGAGCCAGCATGTCTTCTTTTGAGGCTAGTGAAGAACTTTTTGATGTCTGGCACTCAGCTTTTTATATTGCGTAAAGTTATTTCCTGCTAATTGTCCTATTCTGACATAGTTAGATTACATCCACATTAGAAGCCGTTACACATATCCAGTGTGCCAAGGTCCAGCGTTACAGACAGTGCTTCACTTTAAGCCTGAGTCAGTTCCCTAATATAGTGTTAGATCCTGCTTCATTGAAGACACCGGAGAATGCCCAGGACTTCGGTGGGATGAGGATCACAGCCTTTAGAGGGAGTGCCTGGCTTACGAGGGTCAGGTGTCATGAAGTCAATTCTTTGTGGTAGGAAAGTTGTAATTTCCTTTTAAAGCTCAGTGACTCATTGAATCATGGCTGTGAACAATCCCACAGGATTTCCTTAGATTTGTGATACCTGAAGGTAAGCTTGGAATGGCGCCCCTGGAAAAATTCTTCGTTCAGGGACCAGCTCCATCTCATTTTCAAGTCAGTGACTAAACTTGTGTTTACTACTGTAATGCACATCAGGACAGTTGCATAATCCTGTGGGCCTGATCCTGCATCAACCCTCACTAAAACAGTAGAAAGGGCTAGCAGAGAAGTATCCACTGAAATGTGGAATCTGCCATTGTAAAGAATTCATAAAGCTCATTTCACAGCAAATGAAGAAGTGCCCTTTGTGTCCCTAATTTTTTTTTATAAAAGCAGTTTTACTTCTCAAAATTAGCTACCCTCTACGATTTATTTGCTGCAGTTTTAGATCTAATTCTGGACAAACTGAGGGAAAGAGTGAAAATGTCATCCAATTGGAGAATCTTTTATCTAGGAGTTAAACTTCTCTCTTGCAAGGAGAAGAACATATCACTACAGCCAATCATGGAGGAGTGAGCTTTTAGATAAGGCCTTTCCTATAATACACCCGTAACACTTTATTTTCCTCTCACTGTACTGGAACTGACCTCCCCACTTGGGCAAGTGTCGTGGAGGCAGAGATAGGGACTGTGCCGTGCTGCTTGGCTGACACACATTTCAGAGCAACACATTCCAGCAGATGAACCCATTTGCACAGTCGAGTGATCTAAACTTAGAAAGCTAATTTCTCTAATTACAAAGTGAGACTGAACTCCCGTAAAGCTTTTCATCACCTGAGTGAAATGGGAACTGCACTTCCATAATAATTTAATGTTTAGAAACTAATTAGAAAGCATTTTGTGGGTAGGCCACACCCCATGTTAGACTATTTCACAAATGGATCAGGAGAGAAGACTACCTCTGATGAGAAAGTTGAGCAAGTGGCAGAGGTTAGAGAAGGAGTGCATTTTTCCAAACACTGAGCAACGCCTACTTACTTCCATGAAAGCTTTAGTTCTTCTGAGCCAGGCACTAGGTCCCTAATACTGCTTTCTCCACAGTTCCACAGCTTAAAGTAGAGCCTGTACTCCATTCCAGAGAATAGTACTGTTTCTCCTTCCCTTTCCTTTCTCTGCACATAAAACCTGCTTTCTGGTTCTTTGCTAGTGCTTCAAGGATCAGATGCCTGCACAGTAACTTGTGAACTCAATTGCTTTGGCCTTCAGTTATCCTCTGCAGTAGTGGGACTCCTATACATCAATGTTTTGATCTCAAATCCCTGTTTTCTATAAATGAGGGAGAGATGAAACTATGGTTTCAGGTCTGAGTAGGGATACAGCTTATCAAGCTAGACTAGCTTCCAGTAGGTGCAAAGACTGTGACACTGAACAGTGCTGGCATGTCTGTCACAGACAAGATGACACTTTCATTTGATAAGCAGTAGCCTCAGCTATTCTTGTCAGTTGTAGAAAAGGCTTCACTGAAACCTAGGCTGAGCCCTGTCTCCAATAAACTACAGATGCCTTTATGAGACCTCCAAGTTTCTAGTAGGCTTTTCCTCACAGCTGTCTGCAAGGGTCCTTCTTTCACTCAATTTTCTTAAGTGCTCAGATCAAATTCCATTTTCTTGTTACAAAAGCATCAAAATAGTTGAATTTTTCACATAGATTGTTTTCACTGTTAAATGCATGTGATAGTATGTGTTCAATACATTCTCAATCACAAACTATCCTGTATACTGATGTATACAGAGGTGTCATTTAGTTAAGGAAATTACTAAAAAGAAGATAATTTAAACTTGGATGTATGATTTCTTGCCCACCATGGATGGTCTAACATTGCAGGCTTTGTGTTTACTTAGTCCTGCATGGGAAATATGAAAGGTGTTGCTTCATTTGGCATGAAGAAATATTTTGAGGTGTTAATGTTACTAAAATCCAGATTCAGCCCAAAATATAAATATGCCCAAGTCAAAGAACAAACAAGTTAAAGTTAGGGATGTGCTTAAGTAGCTTTCTGGAATAGCTATTGAGTTAAGCCTTAGAGTTTAGGGTATGGCAGTGACCCTGCTGATCTACAGGTGAAACATTGCTCCAAGGAGTCAGGTGTATACACAGTATTTCTCTAGTCCCTTGGTGCTGCCTGCTCCCTGTCAGAAGGAACTTTTTTGTATCAGTTACATGGTTTTAGATAAAGCACAGACCCCAGAGGGTAGGTAGCATCCTTGGAGGTGCAGAGAAAGACAAGGTCCTAGGCAAAGGAGCTGAATTGCCTAGTTTGTTTTTGCTTAATATTGCTTAATATGTGTCCATCTTTTATACAGGAATTTAAAGCAATCCACCTTGACCATTCCTCATGTTACACCAGTGCCACTGGCATGCAGGTGTTACCTGTGTGTGCACTGAGGGCTTTTCTGTCACAGGGAGAGATGTGACAGACTGTTTGTTAGAGCCAGCAGCATTTGGAAGAGTCTAAGTCTGCTCTGATTTGTGAGTGCTGTGGTTGAAATGGTGCGTTTCAAACAAGGTCTGTGTCAGTTTCAGCAGTTAATCAATTGAGCCTCTCCCAGTCCTGCTCTGGAACTAGCTGTGATCAAAGTGCCTGTGACTACTAACAGGATAGTGGAAACAAGGGTGAATGAGAAGGAATAGAGTAAGAATAGGCAGGAAACACCAGGGAGAGATGGCAAATAAAAGATCTTATTTTGGGGAGTATGAGCAAGATACAGTGACCTGCCATTCTGCCACTTGATTAAAGGCTTTTCTTTGCTCCTTCCACAGTACCTGGGAAGTACATTCCTGCCTTTCTGTCAGCTGTTCTGTCTCACAATGTTTTCAAATGCACGGGAGGTGGTTCTCCCTTCAGTTGCTCCTGATCTCCACACTCAGTCACAGACTGCTCCAAATGTGATGCAGGACATCCCTGATTTGTGTCACTGTGGCAGTAAGATATGCTCGGTGAAGACCTGAATGAAAAAAAAAAAAATTTAATTTCTTTGAATTTAATGGCATTACCCACTGTGCTTCCAATTTATGTCTGAAAAGGGCTACGGACTCTCACAGATCCACAATCTGTGTGCTGCCCTGAATTATTGGGGATTTTATGTATATAATGATGATTTTTATTTACTGTGGCACAGGAGAATGAGGATCTGCCAGAACTTGAACAGAAGCAATTCTACACCTGTCCCTTTAAATGCGCGTTTGTGATTGGCTGCCTTTTATTGTCCTCTTCTCTCTGGGGCTGCAGGAGAGTGTGTGTGTGTGTGTGTGTGTGTGTGTGTGTGTGTGTGTGTAAAGATTTCCCAGCCTAGAGTGTGACTCCTCATCTCGCTGCTCCAAGCAGTGGCTTTCCTCCCCTCTTTTCTTGCCAATATTTATTGGAAGCACGTGCTAAGGAATCTGTGAGCCTGCGATGCTAATGAGTGCGTAGCGCGGAGCAGAGCCGGGCACCAGATGCAAAGGGACAGGCGCGTTTCTTAATGAGGGAGTGCCGAGACCCATCTGTTGAGTCTTGTGGGCCCTCAATGAAGTTAGCTGTGCAGGGTTGCCAGAGGAGGGCTTTTTCTCTAATGCTTTTAGTTCTCAACAAGTGCAATCCTGTATAGAGCAGCATGTCATGGGGTTAGACTTTGTTGTTAGTAGCGGTTAATGTGACTTTGAAAAGAATGCCCCCACCCCAGCTGAAAGGAGGATAACCCTCCTCTACCCCCTTCCATTCCATCCTCCTTGCTCAGATCAATAACAGGTCCCTAGGCACAAAGCCTACATTCTTTTATTCTCAAATTAGAGCAGCTGCAGCAGCAACACCACAGCTCATTGGAAACCTATTAGCTTTTGAAAGACTTAATCCAGTTTGAAAATAACTAGTGTTTCTCAATCCTTCATGCACTCATTCCTGTAAGGGGCAATATTCTTAGGATGCATTGAGAATGGACTGGGCTTATTATTATAATAACCTGCATCTTTCTCTGTGTCCCAAAGGGGCAACAAAGGAGGCAAAATGTCAGTTTCCCAGCTTCACACAGCCTAAGAATATTGGATTTACTCTGCCATATCACACCCTGTCACTGAGCTGTGCCGCCCACCATCCTGCCTTCAACAGTGGCTGATGTCTTGTGATTCACTCTCCAATTTCATACTTTTTAAGGCCAGAAGGGACTATTATGATAATCTATTTGACCTGCACAACACAGATATTAGAAATTCATCCTAGGTGGGATAAAAACTGAGAGCAGTTGGAATCTTTAGTGCTGCTCCACTGGGCAACAGTGGAAATGTGGGATTTTTTGGGTGGGATCTTTGCTCTAAGGGGAATTTGTTCTTTTTAAGCATATTCAACACAAAACTTTGTGAATGGGAGCCTTGTGCATGCTCAGCAAATGCCTTGCTTTGGAGCTAGGGGAGCTGATTTTAAGTAGAAAGGTTTTGCTCACCTATCTTGGTTTCTGGTTTAGTGTTTGTATCTAGTCATCCCTTTAGGGTGGATCTCCTTGCAGCAGCACAGTGAGCGTGTTACTCCCATTTTAAAGGCTGGGATCTGAGCTTCAGCAATTACTATGGCCTTCAGAGACATCTAGGCCACAAATGCCCTGTAAAGACTATCAGTGAGGAGTAAGTTTTCTTGAACGGAGTCCTTAATCTCCTGCCCCAAATAACGCTGGGTATCTGCAGATGATGAAGGAGTTTCTTTTCTCATTTTTTTTTGAGTCTCAGCATACTGTGCTTACTGAACACCTTTCTCTGCTCAGTCTTTCCTGTTCCATGCCAGTCCTGAACCTTTCCTGTCAGTTCTGCCAATTGTTAATGGTAATGATGGTACAGATATTTTGCCACTAGAAGCTGGAGTTGGACCACCAACTGACTTCTTGAAGGCCACCTAACAGCAATAGCTTTTGATTTCTACTGATCTGGACCAGAATCAGTGTGGTGACCTAGAGCTAAGGGGCTCAGTATCTCATTACTAATCCCTTGAGCTTGCCAATTCCTTCCACCAAGTCAATGTTTTCTAAAGTGTTAAAAGACTTTTCCTGCCTGCCCATTAAATCCTGCACTTCTGTCTGCATCCTTGGATCAGCCTAATCACTGAAGTGGATCAGTTTCAAGTCTTAACGATGCAAGCTGTGGTACTGACAATGGAGAAGATGGCAGGCATTGCATCTGAGGCACTGTCACAGGCAGCTGGACAGACACTGCTCTTGGGGGTCTGCTTTGGGGCAACCCTGATGTGCTGCTTTTGTAATGCATTGCCAGCTGGTGCATGGTCTTTCCTGCTTTTAGCTTATTAATCTGAAATGTATGTATGTTTCTAGATACTTTAAACATAGAAGAAAAAACCCAAGTATTTCCCTGGGTTATCAACTGGCAATGCTATTTGGGTGCCTCAAGTACTATTTGTGATACTTTAATCTCACTTTCAGAGATGGGGAAACTGACATCACAGAGTGGAGGGGACAGAGCATCAGCACTATGTTGTGCTTTATCCTCATTATTAAAGTCTCATGTTTTAAAGATACAGAGAAATGTGTTTCAAGAGAGTGCATACAGAATACTACCATGTTTAACTTTGGAATCTGCAGCATACAGTTAGCAGGAAACATTTGCTTGATTTCAGATTGGATTTTCCATTTGCTTAAATTTAGATTGGATATAGAGCAGCTTACAAGATTGTATCTTCTATGTAGGTGTCTCCTCTTCCAGCAAAACTTCTTCATAATTCATAGAGCCTTACAAGAGTGGGCATTTACATTGTTTATCTTTTCTTTTTCTTTTTTAACTTCATATATGAAAACTGCATGTATGAAAAAAGGGAACTATTCTTAGATGTTTCAGTTACTCATCCTTGATAATAATTTTCTGAGTATTTACTCTGATGGAGTGGTCATAGCTCTCTTTTTATGAGGAACTTTTTTTTCTTGCAGAGTAGGTCCACTCTTTCCCCCACCTCTTGTGCAGCCCTATGTGTGGCCATGTCAGTGTGCACACATGCACTGGGATACAAATCTCCCACACCAATGTTTTCCTTGAAACAAAAGTCATTCACAGAGAGTACGTCTGCCTTTGACTGCATATAGTACACCAGACTGCAGATGAAAAAAACATTACTCTTCAGGCTTCTACCCTTGCTCTTATGGAAGGAATTGTGTGTTTGCTGGGGGTTACTAACCACACTTGCCCTTACTGTCAGTCAGTGGATCAGGATACTTTAATTCTAGGCTAGTTCATTAAGAATATTCTCACAATAGTAAATTAGTCTTGAGAATCACAGGAGATTGCTCCTTTCCAATACTGATGATGTCAATCAGTGCTATGTTACCACTGAAACAAGTTCTTAATGCAGAGCTTGATATGAAGGCCCGTGTCTAGGAAAGACACAGAAGCAAAATCTAACAGTGTCTTTCCTCTTGCTAGCACTTTGTTTATCTGAATTGTTTCCCAAGTTAACTCCTGTGGCCTAACCCTATGGAAGATTTGATCTAATCTCTAGTTGTCCTCTGGGACTATTCCTGCAAGGTCCTTGAAGAATATATCCTGTTTCCCAGTCAAAGACTTATTCCAAGGATGTATCCTGCCTTGTCTCCTCATTTGAAGATTGTTTACCTGTTATTTATGAATTGTGTTTTGTCTATGGACTATTCCTAGGATGATGGCATTGTGACGCTTAGTGGAGAAGGAGGAAGGATTAATGTGGCACAGACTTTACATTCATCATCACCTATTGCATGCAGAAGGATCTACAAATGCACCAAAGCCCAAACAGCCCTTGGAGACAGCAGAAATCCTGCCGTTAGTGGAAGAGTGATTGAGTCTCTAATAGAGAAATTTTGAGAAAATTCATAATTACTTTTTCTGATGTTGTATTAGAGCAGCATGGGGTATGTTGTTGAGTGTCAGAACAAAATATTGACCATTTCAAGGTGGCGCTAAAATAAAAACAAGTCAAGGATCAAATTATGCATGAATGTAAGTATTCAAAGTAATCTGCAGCAAGTAGAGTACTCTCATTTATGCCAGCTAGGATTACAGTTTGGCAATTTTATTAGAGTATGAAGAGGTCACTTACTGTTTTAAAGAGGTTTTTGCTGAGAGAAGGACAACCAGCACTGAAAAGCTGAAAGCATTGAGCCATGCTTATTTGGTAAAAATAGGTATTTTGGGCCAGTGAAGCTTCAAAATAAGCAAATTCTCAAACCAAACAGTTTTCCCCCGGTAGCTGAAAAGGAAACCACACATCCAGGAGGAATGTAGATCAAAGCAAACTCTGCAAATGATGCAGAAACACATAAAATAACAAACAAGGCTGGTGGGAAGAGGGGAGCTTTTGTAAGTAGATAGGTCTGTTCATATTACACTGAAACCGAATGCAAGGTTGCTAAATAAGATACTTGAGAGGAGTATATAAGGCTATAGAAGTTTCTTCTCAGAGGAATGTTTCCAGCCTGTTTTTGCATGTCCATTGTATTTGCAAAGTAACACATAAGGCACATACTCAGCACCAGATCTCACTGATAGCAACTTTTACCTTTCACCACTCTTACCTTATCTCTTACTTTCCTTCCCTCACTAGCTTCCCTGAGCCTCCCTCTGCTTAAATCTTTGGCAAAACATGCTTGTTCTACTTCTTGGCCATAATGCTGTGAAAGCACATTATCAAGTCATCTTCCATAACTAAACTTTCAATAGTTAGGTACTTCAACTTTCAGAACAGAATAATTCTGAATGTATTGTGGCATTAGCTAGTTAAATTGGAATGCGTTGTTATATATGAAACAACAAATCTGTCTCAGAACTGGTTTTAATGGGAAATATATAGAGGGTTATTGCTAAATATGTTACTTCTGTTTAAGAAAATATGTTGCTCCAATAATCAATGCTTGTGAAAATGGAATTGATAGGGATTTTGCAATTGCTGCCATGAAGTCACTCTTTAGCTTAATGGCTTGTTCAGTCCTTTCTTGAAGCTACCTTCATGAAGTGGTGGGCATATGATTCCCGAATGCCTCAGGGGTTTTACTGACAGGATTTTCAATACAAGAGGAAGGACCTTACAAAAGAGAGAACGGTCTTTGTCCAACAGCCATGAAGAGCCTGGGATTTTTGGGGTAGTTGTGTTCCCTTCTGTGGGTCCTGCAGACCTCTCCCTATCTCATTTGTCCTGTTAGCTCCTTCCAGGTGCCACTGCATGTGTGACACCTACCCACCTTTGGTAGGAAAACAGCACTTTTCTCATGCAGAAGGTAATTTTATTTCTAGGCCAACAAGTGAGAAGGCAACACTTGTTTATGAGCCACATTTCCTTATATATAAATGAATGCGTCTCTTATGTCTCAATTCTCCAGCCTCATACCTTGGTCCACATAGTCTAAGGCTGGAACAGAGTGCGTTCCCCAGGGCTGTATAAATAGGAGGAGAGGACACAAGCTGGACTGACTCCATCCTGCTAGTTGGAAAGATTCTATTTCATTCTTAAAAAAAAAAAAAAAAAAGGAGCAGCCCCTTTTCCCTCTGTGTTCCAGCAGCCTGCCATCAGGAAGGGCAGGCCCCACTGCACCCATCCTGTGCAGGTCACAGGATATACGTCGCACCTTCCCATCTTCCCCTTGGCCTACTCACTGTCTGAAGGGCAGGTTGCTGCAAAAATACTGCTCCTCTGAAGACTCTTACTGGGACAGCTATGGAGTAGGTGGAAAACAGTGCTGTCCCACTGTACCAGCAGAGGTTTGTTTGCACCAGACGAGTATTTCCTCTAGGAATCTTTTGTATCTTTAGGACTCTGGAATTGTTTGACATTTCTTTGAAGCTTTTTTTGATGTGGCTGCTTTTAACCTGAATGGAGACTAGTGAAAGTTTGAGTTCTATATTTCTGGGGAAGCTCATCTCTGTGTGAGCAGTGGATTAGTCAATAGCCTCTGTGTATCAGATTGTTAGACAAAGGGGCAGCCTGCAGCAAAAGGGATGTTTGTACTGTAGCCAGAGTAGGCTTCCTTAAAAATAATAGCCAAGAGTAAACACTATCAATTCACAAGTTAGATGCTTGTAAAAAAAAATGTCAGCCCATTTACTACCCCATTAAGAAGGGAAATAAGACTTGACAGTTCTCTCTTCTGTGATTCTAAGCATGAGGTTTCCCTTAGAGAGACTGCTTATGGTGCTGTGTCAGCAGGGTGAGTGCACTGCAGTCACTGATGGCAAGTGACTGGACAGATTTGTTGCTGTACAGAAGTTTGTGCATGGCTTGGTTTTAGGTTGTTTCAATCTATCCACGTCAAGGGACAAAATGGAAAGCTGTCAGACCTGAGATGGCAAAATAAAGCTGGTGTTCTGAAAAGAGTATGTCCATGCAGTGACTTCTGTCTTTCTACTCAGAGGTGCTCTTTATTTTTGTGACTGTAGATTACAAAAAATGCAAAGGGGGTTGGTGAAACAGGATTATCTCCAAGCCCAAACTGGCTTTGCTAAGGGAAACTTGCTACTAAAGGACTTTTGATCCATTTATTCTCAAAGTGATGTTTTCCAAGTACAGAAAAAAATTACATTTGTGACCTCTTTTGTTCCTGGTAGATATATGGCCAGTGGATCTGAAATTTGGTCAGCACTGTGTCCAGCAGCTAATGAGGTGATCTGCATCATCAGAGAAGAAGATGCTGGGAGTTTGGAGAGGAAGTTCATTGACGGAAGAAAGGTTGAAGAGAACTTGTAAGGTAGGGAGTGGACCAGCCCTAAAGTAGTCTGGATGCCATCTGAGTAATTTTCTACAGAGGGTTTCAAAGCCGATAGAAAATCTCTCATTGAGTCTGGGAGTTTTTATACTGTCCCACTGTGTTCAGATGGCCTCAGATACATGGAGAGTCCTACTGGAATTTCTTTATAAGGATGACAAATTGCTTGGTGGGGGCCTTGTACAGACATGAAAGCAAACAGATGATACTTGCAAGACCGATTCCAGTATGATTTTGGTAGTTGTGCTTAGCATCGGTAACTGGTATCAAGAGATCAGTTGTATTAAACCATAGTTCATAAAACTGAATTTAAGTAGTTGAGACAGAAAAACGGCATAGAGACATGAAGTGAATTAAAGTTGTAAGAAAGCCTGCTTAAGAATAAGCACTTAACCTGGATCTTACACAAAACCAACCCAGGCAGGAAATGAAATATATACTTTAACATGAAACTGAAGACATCAATTGTCTGAAGTTCTTCTGCTGATATACCTTGCAGTGTGCCCCATGGACTGACTACAAGGCTAGTCTTTCATTCTGATGGTTCAGCCGCTGTTGATAAAACATAGCTTGAAAACTGATCTCAAAGGACCTGTGGAGTTTTTATTGTAGACATTTTTCATCAGGACACAGCTTTCTAAAACATGATAAATTATTTGATAACTTTGACCACAATTAAAACAGATTAGTCTATAATACAAAGTTTTAAAAAAATTAAACACACAGTTGCCCCCAAACTTTCATAAGCTTAAAAGCCTGTAAAGAAGATCTTAAACATTAGAAACAGCTGCTTTTACATAACCATCAATATAGCAATTGCTTTTATTCCAGTGTGGTTCCTTCGGTGTATCTGTTACACTTACGTATGTTAGCACAAGAATTGTGTTCTCGCTCAAAATGGTCATGGGCTTTTTGTCAACAAAAAGCTATAATCAGAATGATTTTCATAGAAGCAGCACTTTCACAGTGACAGCCCTGTGCTCAAGAGATTTCTAACAACTCTGAACTAGAAAGGGACTGTTTTTAAAGGACGACAATGCTACTACTATCACTATATTATGAGAAGTCCGTTGGATAAGGGGGAAAGCCACAGAGAAGCATGAATGTTATCGTACTAGATAAGATATCCAGTGCAGTAACTATTGTCAGTATTGGTAGTACAAGGAGCAAAGAAATTAGGAAGCAATTAATTATTTGCCTAAAGAAAAAGAATATCCTGAACTTGTAGTTACTAGTTTGGATCAGAATCACTGGGCTTTATACTGTTGTATTGCATCTTGTCAATAAATCACACTAATTAATTTTCAAATGCAGAATTGTTGGTTTCCTAGTTGTTCTTTTGGCAGAGACTTCCACAGATTAATTATTCATATTGAGACTTCTTTAAAATTACTTTAAAATATTCTCTTATTCTTCATTAGCAGAATGCTTGCCTTCTATTGTGAGGTTGAAGAGCATACAGCTCGCTTTCTTTATGGTTGATTTGTTATGTAACTCTCATCTCAGTTTCATTTAACAATGGTAATCCTACTGTTTTCAACCCGTTTCTTCCAGATATTTCTTTCACCCCACTTGCCAGTCTTGGGGCTCTTCTTATTTCTTCTTACTTCTCTCCTTTATGTGGATTCAGCATTTCAGATAAGAAACTTACGTAGTGACACTCTTGAAATAGGAAAGTAACTAAATTTATGCTAAATGCCCATGTATTATAAACAACTGTGTGGAGGAGACTTCATAGCACTTACCTCATCCAAGATTCTTATTTTTTAGGTTTTGACTATCAAAGTAGAAGTATAATGAATTCTGTTGCTAAGAAAACAATGGCTTGGCTAAGCCAGGTAGGCATGGCTGTGTTGCTACTGATTAATAATTACAGCTGAGTGAAAATAAAGATATTTAAATTACAGAATCATAACTTTTCAACCTGAGCATAGTCTTTCACATTGCTGCTGGAGGTAAATTGATAGTCACTCATAGCATGGTGGTACTGCAAATCTGTTGTTTCAGGGCCTGTGGTAGGATCATCACATTACAATTTTGAATGTTTCCTGTACATTCTTTAATTCTGGAGTATGTGTTTTAGGGAGGCTTGCACTCACCATGTTTCAGAATGTCTTGCTGCTGACACTGAGCATTAGGCAGTGTGAATGGTTCATTTCAAGTGATCGTGGTCTGTGGTGAAAGGAACAGGAACAAGTCCAGTATACACAGAACAACTGGCTTTTGTTTACTGTGTCAAAGCTGTAAAACCATAAAGGGACCAAAAGCTGAAACCAAGCGAAATAGTAATAATGGAGTGGGAAGGGAAAAGGTGAATCAACAACCGAGGATTCTTCTGTATGAAACAGACAAGTGGGTTCCAGCAGTGGGGCAAAGTCGTTCTTCCAAAACTTTGCTTGACACAAACCCCTTTTATTCAAGTTTGGATTTGAGGTTCTTGGATGTGAAGAGATTATTTATTAGCAAGACTTCACCAACACCTTTCTTCCATCTGGACTTTTAGCCTGTTTCATCAAAGACAGAAAAAAGTAGCTTTACATGATGATAAATGTACTCTTTGACTGATGGCTGAAGCTAGGATCCTCTCTTGTAAGGTGCACTACAAACTTTCTTAAATTTTGTATTCTTAACAAAGGTGCTTTCAAAGTTCCTGGTGGAAAGCTACCACTTCCTTGAAAAAACTTTGGTCTTTGAGAATATTTTATAGCAGATACTGTTAGGAAATGCTATTGCTTTGGGGCATCTGGCTTGTAATCAGTCAGTCTTTTCAGAGCCTAAGTCTTCTGTCATGACACCGACCCAGAGCATGCCTGGTGTGGTCCTAGGAAGCCATGTGCCTTATATGTCCATTGCAACTTGCAGGAGGTCAAGCAGGGGGAAGCCAAAGGATTTGTGCAAATGGTGGAGCCAAGCAGAAGGTCAGGGATGGCATTTTGTGGCCATGGGAAAGAGACAGCTCCTTCTCCTGGGTCGGGATGAGTCTCCGTCAGTAGTGAGTCTCAAAGGATCATGGAGCTTCCATGGCTGGCACCCAGTGTTCTTAATTTTGTGGTGAATAAGAGCCCTGAAAGCACATAATTTAATCCGCCTGAAGATAATTATTGACATAAATCATTCTCTTGTTTAAAGAATAAATCTTCAGTGAATTTCAAGGGAGCCTGCAGCAGTGCTGATTTTAATCATTACTCTGCATAGAGAAGTGTCTACACTGTTTAGTGTTTCCAAACTAGTAACGCTGCTATTAAAAGTCAGACCTGAATTTAGAAGTTGTCACGATTCAAGCAAAACCTCTGGGAGCATTCCTGAATTCACCGCTGAATTCGTTGTAAGATGCAGGACAAGAAGCACCTGGTGAGCAGAGACCCCATGGTCCAGGTTTAACTAACCAGCAAGTCACACTGCCATTTGGTGCCTCAGTTTCCATGTCTGAACACTGAGTTCTGTGGTCAGTGCTCTGTAGTGTGTTGCCATTATGGAGGTGAGAAAAGCTTCAGGAGAGATGGGGATTTTTGGGTTTGGATGTTGATGAGCTGTTGCTGGAATATGGGTTGTGTATGACAGGAAATTTGCTGTGGTGTGTGAGGCTGTACCACAGAGCAATTCCAGTCAGTGGTGAGTGACTTTTATCAAACTGCTCTGTAGTCATCCAGTGTTCTCCCCAGGGTTCGACTGGAAAGTTTCTTGTTCAATAGCGGGTCTTGCTTTGGTTGAAATTTTTCAGGGTTTGGCTGGTCCACAAGGGAATTTTTGGGGTGTGAAAAGGATTGGTTTGAGTGAGATGCATTCTAACAAAGTAGAAATTGCACTGGACAGCTGAGGTCTGGAGAAGCATGTTTCTCTAAACTTCCCTGTCCTTGATTTGGGAGCTGCATTGTGACAGAGATGGTTCACTACAGAGGCAGGATGTGGGCTGTGATGACTAACTAAGGTGTTCCATGACCGACCATGAGTGGGTGATGTTTGGAGAGACTAGAGCTTCTTTTGAGGATTAATTGTTCAGCCAGCACTTGGCAATTCAGTGCCTCCTTTAGCAACAGTCTTGCTGTCCTGACTGGTTAGTTAAAAGGTGGTGTTCCCCTAATTTGTGA
The DNA here is from genome assembly GCA_013399055.1 of Ramphastos sulfuratus. Classification (NCBI taxonomy): domain Eukaryota; kingdom Metazoa; phylum Chordata; class Aves; order Piciformes; family Ramphastidae; genus Ramphastos; species Ramphastos sulfuratus. The sequence continues at coordinate 95,820 of WBNM01038335.1, forward strand.
TTCTTCAGTTAATTAGCAGATATTTGGCCCTTTGTACAGAAACTATGAATGCATGATGGATTATGGGCAGATTCCTGCTACTTTATTTAACAATTTTCTTCTGGTTGAACACCAGAGAAGGTTGACGATCATGATATTCTCCCATGTTTTTTGTTCATTATTCCCTTTTCTTGGAGAGCTCTTCCTGATCTTCTGTCTGGAGCTTTCTGGGAGGAATGAACACTGCTCTACTCTTTTCCACTGCAACAATCCCATCTCTCCCCATCCTCCGGACTGGGAAGTACTTACTGCTCTACTGAAGCTGATGGTAATGTTAAAAAAAATACATTCAGACAGCTTTTGGCACTGCACCATTTATTTAGTTCTAAGTGGCTGGGAATTAATTCACTGTGCCATTCAAGCTACTTTGAAGAAGGGTTCTAGATTTTTTTAATTTTGGTTGTATTTTGTATTAACTTCATGCTAGGCTCATGTACATCAGTGCATAACATACTGAATCAAAAGCTGAGGTTTTTCTCAGACACAGATGCCACCCAGCTCCCTCAATTCTAGTTATCCTCGCTCTCTGACACGTTACTGTGTCTAACAGTTACCAAAATACTGGTTCCTAGTGACTATTTCCATGAAGTCATTGACTTCAAAGGTCTTGGAGCTTGCTTTTGTGTGAAGCAAAATATTTGTCACACGTTATTGTAAGGAGCCTTACTGTGGAATGAATCAGGAGTAACTAGAAGGATTTAAAACATTGTTGAATATCATAGAATGATAGAATCATAGAACAGTTTGGATTGGAAGGGACCTTTAAAGGTCATCTAGTTCACACCCCACCCCACCCCCAGTGGTCAGGAATATCTTCAACTAAATCAGATTGCTGAGAGCAACCTGACCTGGAATGTTTCCAGGGATGGGTCATCTACCATCTCTCTGGGTAATTATGCCAGCGTTTCAGCACCCTCATTGTAAAATGAGTCTAAATCTCCCTTCTGTTAGTTTATATGCAAGTGTGGGATATATTTAGCTCCAGAAGTGGTGTGGGTGTAAGCACTGTGTCAAGAACCAATTCTATAGTGTCTGAGTAACAGCAATAAACATAAATCGTAGAAGTATCATCATGTGTCATAAGTAGAAGCTTTCACAGGCAATCGTTCTTACAAATTTTCATTTGCAGAAAATCTTGGCAGCCATTGTCTTTGTTCAAAGCTAAAATAAAAGTAGTCTACTTACAGTGTTTGTAAACCAGCCTTGAAAAAATAAATCTTTAAAGAAAGATTGCCAAAGCAGAAGTGTGACGTTTCCGGCTATCTACAGTACATTTCAGGTGACAAAACATAAATATGATGCACGGTGCCAAATGGAAAGAAAGAACAGACTCTCTGCTCCTGGGAATAAAAGTCTATAGTAATGTGATTATGGTAATGGTCAACAAGTTATAGTCTTGTGCTTTTGTCCACTGTAATTAACTTCTTGGAATGGCACAGTCGCTTTCCCTGTGCTCATCAGATGGCTCTGCTTTTGTGTCCCCAGTCTGTTATTTCTCCTGCAGGGACTGCAAGCCTCCAAGTGCATTGCTAAATGAATTTGTTGCTGGAACAAAGATTCGGTAGTAGAATAGAGATTGATATCTTTTGTTGTCAGACATTCAATACCATATAGCAATCCAATTACTTAAGCTGTTTCTATCAGTCTTATTACGGCTCACTATTGAGGCATGCTTTAAAGCTGGATAATTCTGTCTTGCAAGAATGTAGTGGAACAGATTAGAGCTTTAATGAGAAGGCTTTCTGTGGGCTAGAGCACTTCCATTGTATGTGTTGGGATTGAGGAATCATACCTAGGCAAAGGCCCAGAGTCATTGTTGCAAAGGCTGATCAAAGAGAAGCCTGAAATCTGTGCAATTGCTTGGAGAAATTTTATGAGTTCTAAAAAACTAAAATAAAAACTGGCAAGGTTTCTGCCTGTTATTGCCTCTCCGATGAGAATCTGCAGTACATTGGGAAGAGGAAATGACTTATTGGAATTCAGATTGTGGAATGGATATCTCATTTTTTGTTTGAACTTTTCCTCCACTCTGCTATAGGTCAAATTCTGTGCTCTAGCTGTAGCATTTTAAGAATGCTGGCAGTGTAAGTTTGACACAAGACATCCTGCATGCAACTACCCAGGGTAGATGTCTGGAGAGGAGAGTTTCTAGCATGCAGATACACACCAACAAAGAAAGCTTCAATAATTCCATGTGAAGGAGGAAAGATTAAAGTAGCAAATCATCCTTCCCAGGTTTGCATCCATGCTCCTGCTCTCCATAGTGCAAAGCAGGTATAGATTGAGTCCCAAGATGGCAGAAAGCTGGAATCCAGAAAGACCTCAAAACTGAGGGTGAAGTGTAGAAGTGGAAAATAGTTACTCTTTCTGTGAGGGAAAAAAAAATCATCATTATAAATATAAACCAACATACTGGTGAATATTTGCAGGGGCAGTTTGCATTTGTAAAACACAGCTAAGTTTATTGTGGCAAACATAAGCAGTAGAGACCCAGGAGATGCTAAACTGTATTTGTACGTCCAACATGGCAATTTGAGTGCTTCTTGAATGTCTGAATTCTGGTGGTCTTTTAAACCATGTTAAAAGTCTCTAGCTCTCTTCTAGGCCTCAGCAGAAACAGCAGTGCTTTAAAGCGGCACAGTGGGAACAGAAGCACCTAGAAATTGCTAAGGTTGAAGTAAATTTGAAACACAGGTTAGAGTGCTTGTGTATGGAATATTTTCCAAGTATGATTTAGAAGAGAAGCAATTATAAGGACATTTTCCAAAGGAAATGGTGCTAGAGTTAGGATAAAGATGTAGGGCGGGTGAACTTAAGGCCGAGGAACACCTGAACCGTGTGGATTTGTTTTCAGAAGGTGTTTGCATACCTATATAGAGACCACAAGCACTGTTTTCTTCAGCAATAAAGGTATGACCCAGTTCTGGGAAGAAGCAAAACTTTATTTTGTAGCCTTATTTGCCCGATGTGGATCGAAATTAATGTTTCATGAGCCAATGGATTTTTTCCAGGAACAGTTGCTGCTAAGATACTTGTTTTGGGTAAGAGTTAAGGTGATTTTGTGCTGAACTATCAGTTTGTTTCTCACTCAGGAGTGTAAGGGCAGTTAAAGATTTAGGGTGACCTGACCTTTATTCTGTTCGTTGTTGACATGTAACGAGTGATGTCTACGGTAACTGCTTCCTTGTAATTTATTTACTCTATTTAGGAATGAGGAGTTTGGACTTCAGATCTTCCAAAGGGAGCTTTTTATGTGCATTTTCTTTTATTTTGTTTAAATATGCTGAAACCTCCAGGCCAGATACTCAGCTGGTGTAAGTCAGCTTAGTTCCATTGACGTCAGTGGAATGGCGCCAGTGGCAGAGCTGTCCCACTTCTTTAATCTGATCACTCCTCCATCCCATTTATTGCGGATTACATCAGAGTGAGCAGAGCCTTACCTCATTCACCATGAACTTGATATAGGTACAGCCTTGCAAGTTTTGGCAGAGGACTATTATCACTGAGAAACATGTAAAAAGCAAGTGCAGCATCCAGTCCTCTGCTGTGCAGAACCTACTTGGAGCCAAGGTGTCCATGCCACAGACCCAGCTTTACTTAATATGACACTGTGTGACAGATGAAGTTCCAACTTACTCATTAATTATGTTAAACAATTTCCCATGAAACATTAACCTAATGTAGCATTTTATGTTATCTGAATATCTAGATATCTAAATATCTATTTACTAATTAGTAATGTTCATTCAGTGCTCAGGATGCTCTGTGCTACTACAGCAAGCTGTGTGTCTTCAGAAAGCTCAGCATCCCAGCTGTCAAGGCTGTGCTAGTACTCACCTTAGAAATTCCCAAGGGAATTCAGATTTTAATGTTGTTTTTTTTAACTCTGATTTGATGTTGAGTCTGTTTCCTGCCATTTTCCTCTCAGATTGGTATTGGATGGTTAGACTAAGCATTATCTTCATATAACACACTACTCTTCCAATGTATCTCTATGTCTGATCTCTTTGACTCCTTGAGTGAGCATACTTGAAGGTTTGGGTTGGTTTTTTTTGTTGAGAAAGAACGGAGATGCCAATACACAGCTGGAAAACTCATTTTTTCCCCTCCATCTGAAATGATGATTGAACTGACTCTTACCTTTTCTACTTATTCTCAAACAATAATCTTAATCATATGTTCTGGTAGCTTCCAGGGACACTTTCCCAAGAATGTGAAGTGTCACGCTTGGGGTCTCCAAGTTTTGTGTGCTTGGAGAACTTGCTCACCCTTGAAAGTTTACCCAAAGTCTTTATTTGTTTCTGCACTATAACCTTGCAGTGAGTGTATGCTTTCAAGAACACCCAGAAACATGTTTTTTAACCATGGCAGATAGTTTCTCTTGGTACTGCTACAAAACTTATTTCTCTAGTTTATTTATTTCAATGCTTAGTTAACATTTCCTTAGTAAAGAGAAGAGTTTTGCCTCTTTGTTGACTGTTTTCTATGGCTATCTAAGGCTGTCTAATATTGACTAGGTAGCACCAGTACTGCTTTTTCTGGGGTCAGATTGTCTTATTCATCTGTGTTCAACTTGAATGAAACAACCCATTTACTCAGCAGTCAGCTGATCCTCTGCAGCATTATCTAGTGTCCTACAACCTTTTCTGACCTAGTCATGCAGTGACCATTGACTTTGTGCTGGACTTTCTCCAGTACCTCCCTTCGAGAGTTTGCAAATGCCAAAATGATGTGACCCATTGCAATTCTGGTATCTTTTCCCAAATACCAGATGTTGTCTTGGCTTCTCTTAGTCACAAACTATGTCTTGTTTTTGTGGAGTCTGATTTTTTTGCCACAGGTCTCTTGTTCTGTATATTATATCTCAGATCTGTCAGAACTGTCTTTGTCCCTTACCCCTAAGGCTAGAATGGCTTCTTTTTCTTGGCAGGTTCTAGCGGGTTTATTTCTAAGTCTTTTTAATAGTACTTCTCTCTCTTTTCCCCTGCCCCCATGCTATAATACCAGCCCAACCCTCATATCAGCTTGTATTTTCAGCTATCAATTACTAACAGAATGTTTCCATATTTTTTTCTGTACTGTTTCAGCATAGCACTCCTGTACATTTAACAGTCTGCCTCCCCTGCCTAATTTAACTAAATCATCTCTGGCTTCAGAATCAGGTATTGCCTGAAAGGAGACTGTTCCTGTTGGCTAAGAAGGAAACTTACTGCTTACCTTTCCCTCACCTCTGCGCTGTCTTTCTGAAGGGTTTTGTCTTTGGTGGGATTTTTAAGTTCTTCTTTCTTCCACACAGAATGCTGCCTTTGTTTACTTTCTTCCTAATGTTTTGCAGCTCTCAGAGTGTGATCCACATAAAGCGAGACAGTGCTTTACCTATCCAAGAGCCTCCTTCACTCCTAATAGCAGCATCACTTAATGCTGGAGCCTGATTTGCTAGAGAGATATCTGACTGACAAATATCAGAACGTATTGGAAATTCAGTTTCCCAGAGCCCTAAATGTTCCCATTAGGCAGTTAAACTGGTGTGTACTCCTTATGGTGTATAGCCACTGGGCTCCTTTATATTATTTTTCATTAGAAAGTAGAGGAGCTGACCCCTGCTTAAACCTGAGGAACCCACAGAATTATCTCAAATGTTTTCTACTGCCCTTCTACATCATTACTCTTTTCATTGGAGAAGAAAGATAAAGCCCTGATCATTGCCCTTCCATCTGTCTCCAACAAGCTTTTCTCTTGCCTGCATTCATTGACTCAGTCTCCACTATTTCCAGAACAGCCAGGCTGGAGGGCCAGTTTGCTCATTGGAAGTGTAGAAGGGGAAATCCATTTTAACAAGAATCCCTAAATGTACTGGTGAAGTTCAGTGAGTACAATGAAAGCAAGATGAGAAGTCACAGTTGTGAAGGTCACATTGAAGGTGTTCTGTTCTTACAGAAAGCTCCGAAGTTGTTTGTGGTATGTGCTTAGGAGTTTCCCTGGTTGAGGGCCTTTTTACATTTGTGTAAACTAAATAAACCAAGCAAGCACCAAAATAAATTATTTTTTGCCATATACTTGAGAACGAAACAAACAGGCAGCTTTTCTCTTACTTTTAAGGAAAAAATAAGGCAGAAAAATGAAGCAAGTAACTTGGCTCTTGGGAACAAGTAGCAAAGCAGACCCAAAATTCAGATTTTTGTCCTGGGCTTTGTCTACTCCACTGACATTTTACTTTTAAAAATGTTTTTTATAGGATGCTGTGCTTATTTTATTCAGTTTTGTAATTACTTTCATAAAGAGAAAGCAGTAAAATCACAGTGAAGTTAGTCCAAAGTTGGGACAATACTGAGTTGAAGAGGCACAGCAGAAGCTTAGTGACAATGCAAATACACCTGCATCTCACTGAAAGTTGCTCTTTCATTTACTAAGGAAACCTAACTAAACTGATGGATTTTAGATGAGAAGGAAACTCAAAACTGTCTAATATGACCATATGTATTTTTCAGGCTGTGGAATTCCACTCAGTTATCTCTGCAGAAGTATTTCCTGTCAGATAGTGGCCTGGATTGCACCTCTTTTAACTTTAACTACTTTGGTTTAAAAGCAATAGCACTCTCCAAAGATGTAGTCTGACCTGGCTGCTGTAGATTTACTGTATAAAGACCTAATGATTCCGAAGTCCATGAAACCTTAAATGAGTGATATATGTATGTACTCTTTTTGTAATCCCACAGTCTGAGAGATTGCTCAAGGCAGGAATGAAAGGAGGCAAAGGAAAATCAATGTTTAACTTGGAAATATTTGTCAGTTAACAAGTCACAAGGAAGTGATTACCTTTAACACTTAAGACAGTCAAACTAGGAATTTAATTTATACTGATTTTCAGGGTTTTTTAGGGCAGAAAGGGGGGCAAGTGGGGGATGTACTTAAAAAACAAGTGAGCCCAGACAAAAAGTCCACCTCAGAAGTCCGTTCTATTTTATTTCCCAGGTTCAGGAATGTTCTCTGAATGTATTTGGACACATTTATTTTCTAGAAATCTAGCAATCCAGACTCTGACAACTTAAACACATAACCTTATTATGGAAAACATGTAACTGTGTGCATAAACACCTCTTTGGAACAGGAATGCTTCCCTGAAGTGCAGATCTATATAGCTTGTGTGCTTCAGCTATTTTAGCGGATTTCTATTCTCTAGCATTTTGCTGACTTTCTTCTTTTTCCCTTCAAAATCACATCTGGTTTTACATCTTGTTGATTTTAAAAGTATATTCCTTTACATCCTCACAAGCACTTCATTTCTAAGACCTGGAATTTCATGCACAGGGAAATCTGCTAGGAATCCACAAGCTTTTTTGTGTACAGTTCACCTCCTAGTTCTGTATCCCAGGTCCTTGTCAAACTGAAAAAGTGTCAACATCTTAATCCCTCTGAGGGAGTAGTCTCAGGTATTTCCTTATTGATCAGTACTGCAAAGTGCTGATCTCTGTCTAAGAGGCTCATTGATCTGTCTTGTCTAGAGTTGCTGAAAGGACTTATGCATTGAATTTTCTCAGTAGTGCTCTAAAATAACACATCTTGGAGAGTGAAGCCAGCCTGTTAATGTATGGATTTTCTGCCTACAGTGATTTTTCTAAAATCAATAACTCATTAAAAAGAAAAAGCCCAATTCTCACAATTCATATCCATTCAAATAACAGACTGACTTCAGCAACGATGCTCAACAGAGTTGTAACACTGGGTTTGGTGTATGGTGTGGTGTTTGTTCAGGAGTCCTAACGGCAGTTTCATTTTAGCTCGGTCCTTCTTGAAAACAACTATTTTAACAACATTATCCATTCATTAATTCTTAAGAGTAATACTTTGTTGGCAGAACTGTTAAATGGTTGCTAAAAATAATGTCTGATGGTGAATCTTTTAAAAATATGGCTATATCTGCAGCAAGTAACTCATTTTTCAGCAAAGAATGCAAGCACAAGCCTAATTAAAAAATCACCATCTCTTCAAAAGAAGAGTCAGACAACTTAGAAAAAGAGGAATCTTTCCATCCCAGATGTGTAAAGCATTGCAGTCTTTAATTTATTGATGGAATTGATCTGACTTTTAAAAGACTCCTCAACTTGTCATGAGTATTCTGTTTATTTCACAGGCAATATCCTTCCTACCTGTGTTTAAGTACTTAATAGCTGTTACCTTAAGCAGAGAGGCCTTGCTGTGTCCTTAAGTATTGTACTTCAAGATTCATTTGGATTAAAGCTTTCTTTTTCTTTTGCTCAGTTCTCAAGTTCCTGCACTGCCTCCTGTATTTGACTTTCTTAGTGGCTTGGAAACTGTGTCAAGTATTTTTCAGAGTGTTAGCTCTTTTTTCAGGGTGATTTTTCTTGCACCCAGACATATTAATTCAATTTTTTTTTTTCCAAGTGCAGGACAGGATTTAGAATGCTCCATGGGATGCTGGAGTCAGCTGCTTTCACAAAACGTTTCCATATGATGCATGTCAGCAGCAAAACTTCAAGGAGTGTCTTCTTATTTTTCTTTCCACTTAGCATGAGTTTAACAGGTGTCTCAGAACACCTCTGCATATGGCAGTAGTAGTGTATGTGATTTGAGGATAAAAAGAGAAGGCAGGAGTGGGGGGAAAGGAAGGTAACTGTGAAAGATGAACTGGTTCCAAAGGACACCCTCAACCAAAGGGTGACAAAAGAATAAAATGAGGTAGATTTAACTTCAATGTGGGAAAGTATAAACCTTGCATGTCAGCAGGGACTTACATAGTTTAATAAATTACTGGAAGGTTAGGAGGCTGGGACATACCCTCTCTAGAAGAGTCTCTGAAAGGTCTGAGGGAATCCTGAGCACAGTAATAAATTTCTTGATCTTAAATGGAAAATACAGCCAGTAGTATGACCAAGCATTCTTCAATGACTGCGTACTGGATTCCAGCCCTTTGAGGCCAGTGGAAGAACTGATGGAACAGAAATAGTGCAGCCAAGGGATTAAAACCAGAAACTCCCCTGTTTGTTCTGTGAAAAAATGTAGGCAGCAGCAATTCAGTTCCTTATGGAACCATGTCCTCTGCGTCCCATGCATATTCTAGAGACCTTCATGAGATCCCTAGATCCTTTCCAGAATCACTCATGACCAGAAGGGCAAAAAGCAGCTTCTGCCACCCATGTACTGATCCAAAGGCTAGAAATAAGCTGATTTGTACTGATTGGACAAATAACCATTGATCCCACACCTTCAAGGAGATTTTCCTCAGCTGGGGGCACTAATTCATGTCTCTTTCCACTGTGCAATGACAAGACCTGCAGGAACATAATTATCTCCAAGTCTTTTGCTTCTCCCCTGACAACTTGCATTGAAATATGCCACTGAGTTTGAAAGTTACTAGGGGGAGACATGAAGAGCCAGACGGCATGACTGCATAAGCCTCATTTCCTTAGGAAACCAAGTGGAAATGTTTGTGTAGTTTATATACAACACAATATGATTTGTGTCTTTCATACTACCTTGAAGGTGGTTGTTGTCATTATATGTTCCATTGTTGTGCTTCATCTAATCTAGAGTTTCTCAAAATACTGCTTTGGACCTTTGTGATTTGTTTTCGTGCATCTCATAGGAAACTAGGACTGGAAGGGGCGTCCTGGGTCAGCGTGTCCAGGCTCCTGCTGAGGTATATGAACTGTAAAAGTTGAAAGAGAAAAGTACTGTATAATAAATTTCTGGTTAGTACAGTGGGAAAGTTAATGAGACAAATGAAACTTTCCATGTGGCCTTTACAAACCTGGAAGTCACAGCATGGGGCAGTCCCCTTGCAAATCTTGGGTCATTAGCTTATCTTCTGCAGTAACTGCAAAGGGTGAATGTCAGAGGATGAATGAATTTTCCCCTTTACAGCAGAAGAGTAGGAAGTAGTCATGTTTTCATCAGAAAATCCTGGGGAAAGGATTGACAACTTGTTGGTTTTTTGGTGGTTTGTTTGTTTGTTTGTTTGGTTGTTGTTGGGTTTTTTTTTTGTTTTTTTTCTTCCTATGTGTGAAAGGAGTTGTAAAATGTTAGATGTATTTAGGTGGAGGAAATGATTTGATCCAAGGTGAGGAGAGACATCCCTTAGCTTCTAAAGGTCACTGAATGACAGTAAGGCATGCTAAGCAATCAGCAGCTTTTTCCTGAACAGAACAAGAAGCCTGAAATCCCTCCATGGAGTAAGACGATAGGTAAAAGAAGGATGGCAGTTTCTTATATGCAAGGCGTGTGGGCACAATAGTATGAGGTTGTTTCTGAAGTTATGCTGTAATGCTGGAAAGAGAACTTGATGTAAAATTAAAAAGCATAAATGCCTGTGTTTCAACATATCTGCTGTTTGCCTTAAAACTTTAGCTGTTCACTGATTTTCAGGATGAAACGCACTTCTTTAGTATATGTCGATACTTGCTGATCGTTAAGGATGCTTCTAGACTATTAATTTCCCATAATACCTAGATTGTTTCAAATCTCAGTGATAAAATTCCCTTTGCATAGGGTTATAAAAGATGGCAGTTGTTCAGAAGAAGGCACAGCCTGCTAGAAGAAGGACAATAGTCTGTTTGACAGTTTCCAGAAAAGAATCAAAAACCAGCAGGACACTGGAAATTTCAGCTTTGCAATATTTAGACTGTGTTAAAAAAGAAAAAGATTCTTTTATGGTTATTTCAAATAATTTCTGTTTTCAAAAGTAGAGTCAATAAAATAGAGTCACTAAAATAGGGTCAATTAAAGCATTGACATTTCATGTGTTTTGTGTGGAGTAGCTTTAGCATGAACTAGGAAGACCACTGACTCCAGTGCTGCCCTTGACTTGCTTCTGCTGTGCTGTCATTTTACACCCCTTTGCCCTGACACCAGAGCTTGATCCAGCAAAATAGGGAGTGTACATCTAGCAGAACTCTTGACATTGTGAAGAGTTTTAAACATTTGAACAGACTTTTTGACTTTGGTTTTGCTCTTTATATCCTAGAATATGAAGTATATGCTTAAACACTTTGTTTTGTCCTATGCTCCAAAGCTGAGCTCAGAGCATAGGCAGGACTGATGGTGAAAAACTGAGCTCCATCAGCTTCATGCCCTGTTCACATACACACAGAACTGGTGTGTGCAATGAACTACCTTCTGTGGGTAGTCCATGAAATCATAATGAGAAATATGGAAGTTGGAGCTTTATTTTAGAAAAGCCCACTTGCTGTAAAAGATTACATGTTTTAGTAGAATTAGGCAGTTTTAAAGAGTCATTCCAGGGTCTGAATCATTAAACTTTGGACGTTTAAAGGTATTTAACTGTTAAACCCCTGACTGAATGAAAACCTATTTCTGGAATGTTGCAGTTACTTTTGTTTTAAGGTGTTCGGAATGAGCCTAGTCTTTTAAACACTATGTTAATGCTTTCACTATGTTAATTTTTAACAGAAGTTTTCTTCATGAAAAGCACATTTTCTGCCCAATAGAATTTGCTAGTGTTTTCCATTAAAACTTTAAAGACTGCTATATTTGACATTGCTACTAAGTTTTCTCAGTCAGGGTCAGCCTTTAGAAAAAAGACTTCTAAATAGAAGCGGGGAAAGGTTATTAAAAATCCGTCACCTAGCAAGGGGATCCAGACTGCTTTCCATTACCAGGTTGCCCTTCATCACACTCTGTTGTGATAGCTTTAAGCACTCTTTACCACTCATGTTGCTTTGGGACACCAGCACACCAGCTGGCTTTGGGCTTAGTGATCCGCTGTATGCCTCACTAGGACCCATTTCTAAGCTCACCTTATCCTTTTTTCATCCAATCTTACATCTAATCTTAAATTGCAAATATTAGACCACGGTCAGCATTCGGTGACCAATGATCTCAGCCTGTCACTTCTCCTCTGTCCAGTCACTTGCAGCTAAATCCCTTTTCCCAGGTGACTATGCAGTACCAGGGCTTTGTCCCTGTAACTGAGCAGACATGATGAGATTTTCCCTCTGATTTTAATTTAGGTAACTACATTATTTCCCATGCTTCTGCAGGATCAAAATCAACATTGCCGTTGTATGAAATATGGCCCACTCCTGCATGCTTTCTTCACCTCACTGTTGAATTTAGTTTACTTAGGTGGAACTAGTAAAAAGGCTCAAGCTAGCTGGCTGAACCCTGTTTTCAGTTTTGATTACATAAGCTACACTTCTTCTACTGAATTCAGTAAAGAAAACCTGGAAAGTGTAGATTATATTCACCTTGTTTTCATCACTAGTTCTCACAATGTCATATAAAAGCACTTATATTATACATCATCTGCTTTGGAAGAAACTGAGTCCCAGAAGTGTGCCCCTGGTCCCACAGCATGTCAGAGCTATAGCTGAAAATTCTTGTTTCCCTGTCAGGTGCCTTTACCCACCTGAATCTGTTGCTTTTTGAGGTAATACCTGTGTAAAATGGAACTGAAAAAGTAATCACACTCAGAAGAGGGGAAATTTCTGTTGAATTTTTGTCATCTGCATTTAAGGCACTTACAAATTATTTGAAATCGCAAGAAGGCATCATCTTAAGTTTTATCCTTATGTTATATAAGCACTATACTTGACAGTCCTATCCCCCAAATGCTGTTTAACATTAGCAATACATCGAGGGGAAAAAGCATAATCACTTGTAGTTCATTACTGTATTTACAGTACTGCTTTCCCATGCTTATTTTAGGGTCATTTGGGAAAAAAGCTTTTAACTCCAAAAAAATGAATGCATTGCTATTCTGGGAGTTAGTTTGTCACTTAATAAATATATTTCTGATAATAAAAATTGGTGTAATTTTCCTTGCAGGGACTTATTTGGGAGAAAGTTAATAGTAACTTCATGGAAAAACTAGAATCACAGCTTTTTTTTTTTTTTGTTTTTTTTGTTTTTTTTGTTTTTTTGTTTTACTTGAAATTCCTACAGAAAACTGAGCTGAATGCAAAAATTATCAAGAAACAGAAACATTCTGTGGGCATTAAAACCCAAAGGTAATATTCTCTTAGTAAAGACACTATTAAGCAAGGTAGCTCTGATGAACCTTTTAAAGATCTTTTAAGAACAAAAGCTTAACAGGCCCTGCTGATGGGAAAGTCATAATACGCCTTTTTTCCTGATCACTTTCTGTTTTTTGTGTGTGTGACAGATGTCAATGAAGTTGAAAAGTGTCTATTTCCCAGCAGGATGCTGGCTGTTGCCCAAAATGCCTGGGAAGTTTACAGAGGCCCTAATATCTCCCGATCATGACTGAAGGATTTGTAGAGAAAGCATCCTGCAGGGTAGAGGCCTGCTGCCTTTGAATAGAGGGCAGCCAGCAGCTCTGTGGGCCTCAGCAAGAGATGCCACTGTACCATCAGGAAACTTTGATTTATTATCTGAGAAATTCACCATCCATCTGCATGAAGAGGTCACCGAAGCAACTTTCCTAATGTGAATCTGAGACCCCCATTATTTCCTACTTATTGCTACAAGCATGAAAAATTGTTCCAACTGAGAAAGCTGAACATTCAGGACTCGTTGCCATGGCTGAATTTATAGTAATATTTAGAAGCAATGCTTAGTGGGTTTTTTTTGAACCTATAAATTCCAACAATTTTCACAGTTTTTTGCTAATTAATGCCACCACTGTGGAAATGGAAGCAGTTTTGCAAACAAGCTGGGACAAATGGGATTTTTATTGCCAGAGGAAAAGCTTAGGGAGTAATTAGCAGGTCCATAGAGATCTCTTGATTACAGACATCTGCATTGGTAACGTCCAGACGCAAAGATCAGGAGGGAAATGTTTAGGGATTTTCACCTGAGGGCACATTTATGTTGTCAGCTACACCTTTCAAATTGCAGTTGGACAAATGTGGGAAAATATTTTGTGAAATGTTAGACTGAAGAGCCTGATATTAACTAACTTGGACAAAAGAAACTGGCTTTGCTTTCCAAAGCACTGTCCTGTCGCCAAGACGTGAAGATGTGATACTTTGATATCTCATTAACCTTGATTTCACAGAGATATTTCCCAGTGCTGCCTTTGAGTTGCTGTGTGTTGCCTAAGGTGCTTTTGCTGTTATCACTGCTTTGTTGAATAGGGTGAAGAGGAAACAAGAAGACTGATTATTAAAAACCACATGACTCCTTGAAAATGAAGCACGGAAAAAAGAATTCATGTCAACATAGGATTTATTAGCGCAGGTTGAAGAGTAACTTGATTTGAAATTTTCCTCCTCTTGCCAAAGTGATTCAAGATATAAATCATGGATCTACTTATTGAAGCAGTTGAGGTTTTGTCTTTTTTTAAACAGCGTGCTTTTAATGTGCCTAATAAAATATCAATTTCAGGCTTTTGAAGCAGCATTTTAAGCAAAGGGCTTTTGAAAAACCACGATTGTATTAATTCGTAGAGCATTGCAGGACAGTTGCCCCAGTCTTAGACTGGTTCCATATAAATCCCAAACAAAACTTATCCCTTTCCTGAAGAACTTATAGAGTAAACATTTGTTTGTTTTATCAACTGTCTGGATATGGAATTTAAAACACACTAAATTGATAATGTCTTTGACTTGAAGATATCCATGACACTGTATAAGTCTGTCTTGCTTAGCATCTCCTTGTGATGGGATCTTCACTCCCACATGCCCATACCTTTGTATTCCTTCTCTAGGAAAACCATTAAGCATATGATTAATTTTAAGATACATTTCAGTCCCAGAGGCATCATTTATCCTACTCACTGGTCAGGCAGCCACTTCCAACAATGTTAAGTACTGGCCAGACCTAATTCTGAGTCTACACTGCTCTTTGAGATGTCATGAGAAGCAAGACTAATTCTTGTGGCTTTTAAGCTGCTATGCACAGGGTACATGTGTGAGCTGCACCCAGTAGTGCATCAGCAGAAGGGGCAGAGGCTAATCACCAGCATCAGGCTGTTGGCTCATGAAGTCCTCGATCAACAGGATATGTCAAGTGCTACCACTCTGAGAATCTGGATTTGAATTTCCAGTTGTGCCCACAAAACCCCATTCCTTTTCCCATACCTCTCTTTAGAGTAGAAAATTGGGTCAGGTATCTCCAAAATCTCTCTTCACTTGGCTATCCTGGCCTGTGATGAGGGGTGGGGGTGGGAGGAATGGAAAGTTAGGAAGCAAGGCTAATTCTGAGTTGCTGAGGGTACTTTTGTTCTGAAATAACTGGAAGTACATCTGTATTCATAGACGCTAAGTACTAGAACCTGTGCTTTGCTACTGTCTGGCCTAGGATATTTACAGAGATAGGAAGTAGCCTCAGAGCAAGGTTTTTGATAACCTTACTCTGACTTCTTATGAAGTCATTCCAGAAGTCCTTAGAGATGTCTGTGTCACATATTTTTTATTGTCACTGCCTTGGATAGATAGCAAAGTCTGCAGAGAACTTGCTTTAGAGTGGTGTTTACTGATCCGGATTTGGGCTACAATAACCCTGGTTTTGTGGAACGTGTGCTTTTTGGGGGGTGCAGGTGAAAGGACACTGTAGCTTCCAATGTCCTGCAGACATTTCTTACTGGACAGTCCTTCAAAGTACTAAGTTATCTACATGTATAATCCAGATGACTTTGAACTCAAACTTGGTGCATTTTCCAGCTTTATTTAAGGAAATGGTTTGCAGCGATTAAAGATACGAGTGTGTGGCATATATATCTGCTGTTCAGAAATATGATAAGAGTTCCTGTAAATAAGGTATTTAAATACAAATGTGCTAGACTGTTTTCTAATGAGCCTTGTTCACAGGCCCTGCAGGGTTAATTAGGTTCCTAGATCTTATCTTTACTCTTTTGCACAAAAGGCAAACCCAAAAACTCAACTCAGGAACTGAATCTACTCAGAAAGAGCAAATAAACTAGCTCTAAATGATCACAAACCGACCAAGCTTTTCTGCTTCAGCTCCCTGTATGCCTTCAGGCAATGGGGATTTAAAGGCACTGAGATTACAGGACCATAAAAATACACATTTACATTTACATGTGGTCACATGCAAAATTTAAGATTTAGAGAAAGCCACAAAGGGAATGTTTAACATAAGTGCCCAGGCACAAGCTGAATTAATGACACAGCAGCTCCATCAGAAACACAAGAAAAACATGTAAACCTTCATCTATTATTAGTTGCTGTAGCCCACACTCCAGAGCACAAGGTTGTTACAGTCGATTCTTTCGTGTCTTTTAGCTGCCCTATGAATGGGGTCTGGGCAAGTGCTGAGGTGCAGTGAATTCACGTGTGAGATTCCTTGCTTTGAATTGTGTTTTTTTTTTTTTGTTGGATGATTCAATAGTTAATAATATTAAAAGAACAGCCGGAGCATTCTCCTGACCACTGACCACATGGGATGTCTCTGCAGGAGGACTCTCCAACCTGTATGTGTCAGGCACCCTGGCCAGAAGGCTGCAGACAGTGCTTTCATGATGTGCATCTCCTTCTTCTAGCACTAATGTGAAGGATTTGCCTTCCTGCAGCCCCTGGCAGGCATGCAGACCTTTTGCACCAAGCCTTGCACATCTGCTACAGACAATCTATTCCCTGAAAAGTTGTGCATTATAATGCATTTCTGACTGAAAGCTTCAGGAGTAGAATTTGTCTTTTCACATGAAAGCATATCGGCTTTCAGGCCTGACATGTTAGCTTCCTGGTACAAGTGCAGCACAAGTAAATTCTCGATGTGAAAAGAAACAAAATTTCTTTTAATTTTTTTTTTTTTCCTTCCACCCTTCACCCCTTGCCTTGACTCTGTCATTTTAGCAGGGAATAGATTTTTTGGTTTTTTCCCCCATAAAAGCATCCTGTCGGGGAATAAGCACTATAAAGGTTCATTTTTAAGCAAATCTGAGTTCTGGTTGTGTAATTATGTATCTGCTCACATGCACATGCACAAAAAGAGAGTGGAGGAGTTCCCAGGGGAAAAGCAATGAAGTCTCTGTGTCTTGCAACAGCTATGCCATATTATAATACCACAAATGATGGAATAAGAATTTCTCATGCAGGGCATTCTTCAGTGAATAATTTCAACTGACAGATGAGTTTCAGAAGTCAGTTATCCAGTTGCAATTTTTTCCCCCACAGAAGTATGTTTGTTTAATTTCTTTGCATATTGCAAACTATTCACCACCTTAGGCGGGGTCTGATCCTCAGCTGGTCTAGCTCAGCACAGTAATGGAGATCAATATACTGATGCTGCTTTGTGCCAGCCCTGTATTTAGAATGCTAATTGTTTAACCTTGTGAAGTGAAATGCATTGTATTATTTATATCACACTGGCAGGGAGCTCAAACTGTGGAGAGAGATCCTATCATGTTAGGCACTGTGTAAACAAAAGGGGGAAAAGGACATTCTCTTATGTGCACACTTTTTTATTTATTACTTTTGCATCTGATTAGACTGTCTGAAACCTGTAGGACTACTGGTGTGCTGCTGAAAGTTAAGCATATGAATAAATCTGTACAGAGCAGGGGAATAAAGACATGGATTGCAAGATGGAGAATAGCGGAAAAATCAGAAGGTCATGTTATTTTATATCTCACTGGAGTTTTCTCCTAGGATTTGTTATGATTTACTGTCATTACTTATTATGTAAACGGTCACTGTTTCCATGAAGTGGGAGGTCCTCCTAATCTCTGAGTAGCCATTCAGCATTGTTTGGGAGTTTAACTAGCTCTGCACATCCTTACTGTAATGGAATCATCAAGGAGCTGTATACCCTGTAGCCTGGGGTTATGACTCTGACCCTATTAAATGTGTAGGTGGGGTCTCCCTATTAAGTCAGTAAAGCCAGGGGAAGTCTGAGATGATTTCCTTGCTTCCTGCTGTAGTTTCCTCTGTAGTGGATCCTCTTGTCTCATCCAACAACTGTCTGGCCCCAGGGCCCATGAAAATACTCTGGAAGGATATGTTTTATTTTCAGCTTTAGGGACAGACTGAATGGCAGGTGTTTAAAAAAGAGCAAATGGAGAATGATGCCGCCCCTTTTAATGGGCATCTTCTAGAGCGTTTATAGAACTGCATCTTCACCCACTTCCAGCAGAACCTTTATTATTTAGTCATACAGGCTTATCCACACTTTCTTCAACAGCAAAGTCAAGCCAGGTCTAGCAAATACATTGCATAGAATCTCATCTACACAATAACTGTTAGCTTTTTCAGGGCTTGGTTTCTGCTTAAAAGGAAAATAAGTATATGAAGGAAAATAAGTATATGAAGAAATTCCTATGTACTCAAGCTGTCCTGACAGCATATATGGCGTTGAACACTCTGAAGATGCTATTTTCTTTCCAGCTGAACATAGATTTTCTGTGGCAGTACCAAACCACATTACCATAACAGAATCCTCTCCTCAAGTTACTGAGTGAGGGCTGTGTGACTAGAAATACCTGCCATTTTGAGTACAGTATGAAATACTGACAGGGATATCTTTTGGGCACATCACAAGTGTAGGAGAGTTGGTCAAGTCAAAAGAATTTGTATTTTCAATGGGAAGTTGAAAATAACAAGTGCTCAATCCCTATCTGCTACATGAAAGTGACATTTACAAGGATATATTTTGTCTGTAGTTTATTGTTTTGGGCATCTCTGTTAGCTTAAGTCAGCTGAAACCAAATGCTGTATCATGTGTAAACTGACTGAGTTAGGCACAAAGAGTACTCTTGTTTCTTGTTTTATTTCCCTGTTGCTGAAAAGCCCTGCCCTTTCAGGTTTGTTCCCTCACCTGTGCCCAGAGTCTCACTCACACCCATGGGACACTTCTTCAGATGTCTGAGTAATTTATTAATTCTTCTTTCATTCAGTGGAGTCTGCAGTAGGATCTCTTTCCATACAAGTTGCTTTACTGGAGCAGTTCCTCTGGCTGTGTTTCCTGTCATTAAGAAGCTGCCCCTTGGTAGATGTCTGTGCTGAGGCAGTAAGAAATATGCAAATCTCTGCTCACCACTTAGCTGCCCAACATGCACATTTCACTGGTTTCTTGAAAACACTTTCCTGTTGTGGAAATGTGATATGCTTGACTAGGTAGGCAAACAGCTGTGTGATTGTCCATCTGCTCATTTACTAGATTATATGTTAGCCCTTGTGTCTTCTTTAAAGCAATGAATTTTCTGCAGATAACAGTTCTCGAAACAGAACACTTCTTTCTTCTTTTCTTCTGCACCAGGTATACTATGAGATAAGTGGTACAGGATGGCAGGATGGGAATCTAAGCACACAACTATCAAAAAATAGAACATTTGAGTTGATATTTTAATGTGATTGCTTTTCACTGGAAAAATGAAGCAAAGTGCACAATTTCAGAGAGATGACTACACAGCATTGATGAGGGAATCCTGTGTGCATCTGCAGGGTGAATGTGTCTTGGCCCTTGGCTGGTGAAATCTGCCCAGGAGACAAATAATTTACACAGACCATCATCCACGAGAAAGTTTTCTACTTCATATGGCTTTTGTTGCTGCTTCTGCTCTACTCTGGCCATATACATTTGTTTATAGATGTTGCTAGAATTTTTGTTTTCTATAGATGGGTAAGTTTGAGCTGATTTTTTTTTTCCCCCAGCTGACACAGAGGGAAATAGTTGAAATAGATTTAAGAAGTAGACAGAGTCATTCTTCATTTGTTTCTTTAGGGTTTCATTTTCCTCATGCAAGTTATTCATAACTCCCACTGAAGCCAATAAATTCCTAGTCCTTCACGGCAGGAAAGGCACTGAAGTCAATGGGAATTATTTGTATCCTGCAGTGGAGGAATAAGCCTCCTGGGAAACTGTGAATCTCCTGTTTGCCATAAGCAATCTGTTACTGCACCATCAGTAGTAAATCATTCCAGGATTTGTAGAAATCCCTATTATTATTCAAGTGTACCTATACTTTCCTTCTCACTCCTTTCAAATATAAAAGTGACTGATGTGAGTTAGGAACTGGTGTTAATATATAGATTTCTTCCAGTGCTTGGTTTATGGCCTGTCCTTCCTTGCCTATATTATAACGCTTACTGCCATGAGATTCAGTGTTATGTCCAGGCCTGCTTCAGATCTCCTCAGAATTTCACCCATTACTCGTGAGAATTTCAGCTTCTGGATAAATAAATATTTTGGGTCAGGTCTTGAAAACACAGAAGTCCTTATTCGCATGTTATTTTTGGAACGTGCCCATGTCTTAGTGAAACTCTCATACCACAATAGCTGAGGGAAGAAATAGAGAAATGTAACTTCATGTCTTGGCTTTGAGGGTCAGAGGGGAGGGGAGGAGGTGGGAGAAGGGAGAAGGAGTAGACAGATCCAATGACTGCAGAGGAATATAAAGAGTTTTGTAGTGACAGCAAGTAGAACAACCACAGTGTCAAATGCGTATGTCTAATAGCTAGAAATCATATTGGGCTAAAACAAACTTAAGCAGCAGTTCAGGGGGAACTTCAACAAGCTAAGCTCTCCCTATCCTGTCACTCTTGGCCTTCTGTTCTGGGAACAGATGTCCCTTCTTCCCTAAGTTTCTTCTAGTTTCAGATTGAAGAACTTGGGCTCTGAACTTTTAATTCGTAATTGCCTTCATAAGTTCCTAGACTGTGAGAGTAATTTAATTGTTATTCTTAATTATCAGCCTTTTGCTGTAAAAGTGGGGCTTTGCTGACTTGTTGGGCCTGTGTTGGACAATCCCCACTGCCCAAATATTTAACCCTTTCCAATTTCTAACAGCACACAAGGAAAAGTTGTTTCTAGAGTAGAATACCTCCTCTCTTTAAGCTAATAAATTATCTGGTACTCTGCACACAGGAACAGTTTGAAGCCCTCTTTAAAGACTAGAATTAGAAATTGATCTGGGAAACAAGAATGAGAGCAGAGAAAACCTTTGAGATAAAGTTCTTTCATACCATCAAGAGACATAAAGTTTTGTTAAATATATTAATTTTAACAGGTGGTTTTGACAGTGCCAAAGATCTTCCATACTTGTGTTAGTGAACTATATCTCATGTTACAGCATTCTCCTTCAGACTTCTTAAAATAAGAAAGACTAACAGAGCAGACACCCAAACCAGGCTACTGGGATTTGGGAAAAATCAAGAACGGGAAAAATCACATGTGATTGGTAGGCAAGCAGAGAGTGTCTGTAGGACTGTGGTCATTGTGGGCTTAGGTTTGGGATTTTGCCTTGTGAGTGGGTGCCTCAGTAAAGTCCCACTGTGGAGACAGTGTCACAGGTTTGTAAGCACAGGTGAGACAGACTGTTTAAGATGACTAATCATCACAGCATCACACTTTTGATGAAGGCAGGTAGAAAGATCCGAGTAAGAGAAATAGTTGAAAACCTTCTAGTTGTATGCACAAACAATTAGGGAGGAATTGGCAGTTGATTTTCTTGGCAACTGAATAAAAAAGATTCTAAAACATAGCCAGGTTTAGGTCATACAGTAAGCTTATGGTTTATAAAGAGAGCCTACAGTTATAAAACACCCTGCAAGGGCTTTAATCGTGTGATTTATACACCATTAGTTCTTTAAAAATTACGAAACAAGAGTCAGACATATGATCAAGCCCTTATGAGATAGAAACATCCATAAACGGATTCACTTCCTATTGAAGAGTATTCCTTGGAGTTCTTTGCCTCTCCTATCCTCCAAGCAGCAAGAACCTGTATGATTGAATGCTATGTTTCACAAAACAGTGAGGTTATTTTGCGTACCTTTTGTGCAATTACTATTATTTTGCTCCAGGCAGCCTTTCAAATGCTTAGCAGTGAGGGATTGGAGCAACATGAAACCTGGCAGGGCCCTAGTGACTTGACACTTGTTGCTTCCACTCTGTTATCTCCTGTGAAACACTAACTTGTTCACAGGGAGACTGTAGAATATTGATCAGAGCATAGAATCATTAACGCAAAGTAGTTTTCCACATCCTGCCACATAGCTGCTCATGCAGTTGCTCTGGCAGTGCAGCATTTGGGTCAGGGAAGTTTGTTTTAATCAAATACTAGAAAACTAGAGCCAAATCCTCAGCTCCTACAGATGCCCTGGCATTTGCTAATTTCCATCCAGCAGCATTGATTTTTCACTCTCTGAAGAACCTTGTCACAGAAACTTATTAATTGAGATAAATACCATGTCTTATTATAGAGCTTTCCAGTGATCATTTGGAAGCTTGAGGTCCCCTGGCTCCATCTGGGTAATGAAGTGCAGATGCTGGATGCCTCTCCACCTGATGAGCTGTCAAAGTTCTGGATAGATGAGCTGTCAGGAAACTAAAGAGGTTTCAGGTTGAAATGTTTCTTCATTATTTAACTACATTAAAAAAAAAATGAAGAGAAGGAAAAATGATTCTGTGAAATGTCTTGATTTTACCAAATCAGTGTTTTTTTGGTTTTTTTTTTCCCAATGAGTATCCATTCTAAGAGAAGTTGAAGTTGAATTTAGAACACTGCTGCTGTACTGCTTTTGAACGAGGAGGCCTTTGGGCCCCGGTGGTGAGATGCTTGGTTGCGTTGCACAGGCAGCATGGTTCAGTGGTGAGTCACAAGGCAGCAAAGAAATAGGGGGAGAGTTCAGTTGGTAGGTTAAAGGCCTTGGAGATAGAAAAATTAATTATAGCAGGGACTTATTTCAGAATCTCTGAAAGATTTGCACTGCAGGATTTTAATGTATATGATAATGAAGTGGGTGTTATATGGAAATCAACAAATGAAGTGGTTGGTTTAAGTACAGAATGCTAAGCTAACAGACAGTGAATGTATGTTTTGGAGTCTCCATTAAAAGACTTACAGTGCAAAATGCGGCACAGATTAGTCAGTGTGTGAGAGATAATAACTACACTTTGCTCTACTTTGATTTCTATTTGCTGCTGTCTTGATCATAGTTGAGGAAGCATTCACGTGAAGAACCCTAAGCAGATGAAACTGGATCCTGCCTTTCTAGAGTGCAATGGGGGCTATGCGGTTTATTTCATTAAGAGTTAGAGTGAGCCTTTAGGAACAGAGTTTAATTACTACTATAGCCCACAGATTCTTTCCTCATCTTTGAAAATCTCTCCAGTAAAGGAAAAGATGATTTTTAAACAGAACAAAGCATCCACAAAAAGCTTTAAAAGTTCTGTCTCTAAATCCGTCCTTCAAGCACAAAGGTGGCCCTAGCAGATATGTTTAATAGCTAGCAGCCAGGATATGGTAAGTCTCACAGCCATGCTTTTGGGCCAGTTGACAGCAGAAAAGAGTTCCCGTGTGAATGCTGAGTGCTCCAGCTAGTTCTGTCAAGCCAATCCATTTCTTCAAAGACTAGACAGTGCTGAACTTAGTAACATGAAAAATGTGACTTTTAAAAATTCTATTTTAAGTTCACAGCTGGATTTTCAGTCAATTAGGATGTTTCTTTTCTCGTGCTTTCTGGTTAAATTATTACCTTAAGTCAACCAACTTATGTTTTAATATGCTCTTAAAAATTCATTTTTATGGATTTTCAAGACCAAACCTTTCTTACTGATTTTTCGGTTTTACCAAATTTCACAATCTGATCAGAATCTGATGTTCCTGTTCTAAGTATTTGCCGATTCCTGCTAGGTTTCAATACTTACCAAAGTATCAGTTTTAATGTCTGTGAGATATTGCAAGTCCTTTGAAATACTGCAAATTCCAGATCAGATTGTGCCTCCATCTAAAAATGATCCTGACTTAGACAGACATTATTAGCATTATGAGAGAGCTCAAAAAAAGCTTTTGGGGTCAGAATTAGCCACTAGAACTGTATTTTGGTTTTCTATTACAGGGCACACAGGGCTGGTCTGGTTTTCCCAGGGTTTCAGTGGAACTGTTTGCCAGCAGGCAATTAGAGTTACACTGCATTGCAGATCACTGCATTTCCTTATAAAGCACTGAGTAATATTTTGTGTCTTCTGCTATAAACTAATATGATCTAACACAATCTATTTTCTATCAACATTTCCTTTTCCTCAGAGTAAAAATTAAGGGTGAAAAAAGAAAGATGCCTAAGTAATACTGGGTTTGTTTCCTAGCGAGATTGGCAAATTTTCTTAGCCAGCCCATGCTCCCAGCTCACCTGACATCACTGGCTGTAGAACTGTGCTTAACAATCCACCACTCGACGCTTATGAAGTAACCACACTCACCACTCTTCTACTACCCTGCTTCTTTACTATCGGCTGGGAATTTTTTGTGCCAAACTAATAGTGTCATCTCCAGGTCTAGGACTACTTCATTTAGTTGGCATCAGGGGTTTTTTTGTTGTTTTTTTTTTTTTCTTTCATTAATCAGAGATCATTTTCTACACTGAGGCTTTGATCCTGTCTAGGACAATTCTTCTACTGATATCTGAACAGCAGATGAACAGCCTTGGACTTGAACTATTTGAGGTCTGGTCTACTGAGCTTTGACACATTTTATTGGAGGGCTAGAGAAAGGGAACTATGTTCTGCAGCACTCTGACATGATAGTTTGGGGTATCTAGTACTGCCATGTACTAGTTGTTTCATCTTTCTCTGTACATGTCTAGAAACCACATAGTGCCATAACTTTGCCACAAACATAAAAAGCGAATAGATACATGTGTGTATATCCAGCTATTCCCATGTTAATTTCATGTACCACAGTTCAGAAAGCAAGAAAGGAAGACTGAAAGGAAGGAAGGGGGAAAAAAAAGAACATGAGAAACAGTTGGGAGGGAGAGGAGGGGAGACAGATAAACAAACCTGTATTCTCTTAATTTAGGCACCAGAATATTTGCTTTCTAGTAGCATTCATTGTCCCAAACATATGCCTCATCTTTTGAAAAAGAAATGTCTTTGAAGAGAAGTCCAGCTCAGAGGTTTGTGTGCGTATAACGGGAGCAATCTAAACGACCTTTAATGCAAGGTTAATAGCTGCCTATACTTTGTCATTTCCTGAGCTATGCAGTGGAGAGATTATAAAGCACACAGAGATTATTATCCCAGATAATTGATGGAGGTAGAAAAGGTGAATGTGGATCTTACATTCTATAACATCACTGTAGACAGGGTAGAGCACAGCAGCAAGCAGCAACAATAATACAGCATTTCCTGCTGTTTTCCAGAGAAATAATGCTGAAATCTACTGTATTTTCTACACTTTGAAACACTGAGGAGATTTGCAACAAGGCGTAGCTGTTAGCACGAGTCCATAAAAAAGAACGCTCCACAGTGCCTGTTTTTCCTCAAGACTACTCTGTGTTGCCAGAGTTAAAGTCTGTCTCTTTCTGTTCACACTGCAACATTGCTGAGGCTTCATCTGTCCAATCTGGCTTCAGACCCCTCTCAGTTCTTTCTGGGACAGAGCAAGAGCTATGTCCAGCCCTTGCCTGAGTGGGGAGGTTGAAGGGAACAGCTGTGTAGCTGCATATTACCTGTGGTGAGAGGTAAGTATGCTGTGTTACCTGGTATTAATGGCAGCCGACGGCCGATGCAGGTTATCTCTAAGCCTCTAAGTGACTCCCTCCTTCATAAATCAAAATGTGGTTGCTTGGGCTTAATACTTTGGTGCAGAGTGGTAACATACTTAATGTGAGACTGTGGAGGAGTAAAACAAAGTCCATGCTTTTTAACCATACTTTATAGCACAAGCCTGTCTACAATTCTTTCTCTACAGTTTTGGTGCTCTTTCTGTTTCTTTATTGATAAGAGAGATCACCAATGTGGAAAAATTAACTGTACTCAAAGTGTTGACATACTAAACACAGTCAACTTCTAAAGGAAAAATGGCACTGATGGGCCTTATTGGACCTGACTGCCTCTTCTGAAGCTTCCACTCACTTTTGCACATGGCTCAGGGCTCCAGATCAGCCCAGCTGGGGCCCACTCACTGACCCAGTGAAGCCACAGGATGCCACTCCACAGCTTTGTCACATCCAAGCCCTGCTTGGCCACAGGCCCTGCTGCACAAGGGCCAACCTGCAGCCTAATGTCCTGGCCTGGCCTCAACTCTCTATGAACTTGGCCGCTGATCTGGACTCTGGGCTGTGCCACCCTTAACCTGCCCTGCTTCCCTCACTGGCCTGTCCCCTGGATATGTCATCATACTCAGCTTCTGGTTCCTTAGGGACCAGAAGGGAACTTAGAGAACTGATACCCTGCTGCACCCTGACATGGCACTTTCCTTCTCTTGTTCTCAGGGCTGGGCTGGATCATTCGGTCTCAGTGTGCAGAGTGCAAATTCAGCGTTCCAAAACTTTTTAGCCGTTAGGTGCCTCCTTTCTGGGTTGTAGGCATTGCTGCTTCTGCTGCAGACGGTGTGGTGCCTTCATAGTTTGTGCATGCAATTCGTTACAAGAATCTAACCTCCTCACCTGTGAGTCAGCTTCCAGGAAAACAGCGCATCAGGAGTTCCAGGTGGCATGTGGATACAATTCAAGGGAAGGTGTATTTGTTATCTCTCGGTGTATGCACCGGAAAACATTTCAGAAAATGTTTTTGGTGTTCCAGCTGTATTAATTTTGCCTGATTATTAAACCATCAGTGTTTGTCATACCGTAGGTTGCCAAACAGTGAACAAGGTTTTGGCGTGGTCTCGCATAATTTTTAACTTTACACTGGCAAGTATTTAATTGTGTGGGAGTTTGTCCAACACACACTGCCCTTCCCATTATTGACTGCTGGAGCAGCCAATGTGTTTCGTAACTGCCGGTTTTAAAGGCCGACGACTGCATTTGAAGTGTATAGTCTGTATTTTGTCAGCTGCAGCAGAGAAACATCTTTGGAACTGGATCACATAATGCACAGACCTGATAGATGGACTCAATTAAATCAACAATAATATAGCGGTTGGCACACTCAGTGTAGCTACTCTGATCCTGCTCTAAAATTTTTCCAAATCCTTTTTATTCTCCAAGCCTCTGATCAAAACTTTAGGCCCCTTATAACCCTAATTCAAACATCACTTCAGAGGTTAACACATTTGAACTCCCAAAGCAATGCTTTTAACTTCTATCCTGTGGTCAATAAGAGGCTAACTCTATCTATAAACAGTGTCAGATGGTGTCTCGCACATTGCACTTAAGAAACCTTGCTCCTGATAGTTCCTTGACCTTGGTGGCCTTGAAGACTGGCCAGCTTAAATGACACTGAACAGGGTACCAATGGAGAGATCACATGCTTGATACTATAAAGCTGACAGCAAACTGACAGAGCTTAGGGTGTGAGGAAGGAGGCAGGAGAGCATCTGAGGGAAGTGTACAATGAAGTCTGTCCCACACTTAGCAGATTAAGATAATTATAGGATATTTTTATGGCCATATACCTATATTTTTTCAGTGATGTGCACATATTTTAGAGACTCAGAAAAGAAGATTTGTTCCTGATGGTTACTCTTTCCATTTGTGCCTGAAAGTATGGTATATTAGAATAATGTTAGGAATTACTTGGACCAGAAACAGTATTACTGTAGAGCAACACCCTTGTTGGCAAACAAAGACAAGATCTTCAGATGGTAAAAATATGGGATGATTTTGTGACATCTGTGGGTGTTAAGTTAGCGTGTACTAGCTGAGGATCTGGTCCAAAGAAGCATTCAGTTCCTATTGCAAATCCTCTACAAGAGAAGTGACTACAGGCCTGGTAAAGCTGAAATTGTGTGAGAGGATTCAGGGTCGTTATTTCAAGGCACTTGGTTACTAAACAAAGGTGTTCACAAAGTAGTGTGAAATGTACAAGTATCCCAGACTGGAGAGAGGGTTTTCATCCTGTCTGCTTTCATGTGGATGACAGCAAATGAGGGAAGGTGGAGCCAAGCCCTTCTCATTCTTTGGAAAGCACTGTCTTAGAAAGCACTGGATATAATCCCTCCATATCCAACTTCTATCCCTAGATCTCCTGCCAGATTTGTGTTGAATGACTTGTATCAGTTTCAGGTATCATATGTTCTACAGCTGATGTGCTCCTACTGTGGGTGCAGCCCCATTAGCAAAGCTCTGTTATATACCCTTTTGTCAAGAGCTGAACTAGAACACAAACAGTTCTGCTGCTATAAATAAGGCTGTAGAGGCAGCTTCTGAAACCCAGCTGTGTCCTTCAAGATCATTTATCTTCATGCACCTGATGGATCTAGTGATATTGACACAAATCTGTAGTGCACACGCAGCCTACGATCTATTCCTAGGCTCTTGAGCATGCAAAGTATTTATTACACATGCCTCTGCTCTGCAATAACATATATTTCCCTGTTATATGTTGTGGGAACAGCTTGAACATGCAGTACCTAGAAGTTTTAATGTGCTGAGCTTGTCAGAAGGGTGTGAGTAGCAGGCTGATACATTTCTGCCATGGTCACGTATTTGAAAGGCTCCCATTTCTTAGCGATCACAACTGCAAATTGTTTGATCGCTAAGTTGTGATAGTTCAAGTTTGCTGAGCTTGATCCCATGATAATGACTGATTTTTTTCTTGTCTTTTCTCCCCTTGCTTGGACCATGTGAGGCCTGTGAGCTTTGTCAGATTTAGTTCATTGAATTCAGTCAAAGTATCCAGGAGGACTACGTGACCCCCCAGATTTGTTTAGGGTTTGTTTTTCAGCTGCTAAATACTTTGAAATAGCAAACAGTGTCTGTCTGCTTGTGAATGAAAGGAATGAATGTGAAAAATCAGACACTCAAGTCTCAGAAAAGGCTGGTTAAGACTGGTTAAATTTTGACTGGTTAAATTATGTTGGCAATTGTTGGACAAGTTTAAAGTGACCAGCGGAAGAGCGTGGTTGATTTTCACCTTTTTCAGGTATAAAAATTGAAGATGCTTAGTCAAGTTGATGAAGATTTTAGGTATTTTGGTCTTCTACTTCACATTTGTTGTGCATTGGGTAAGATCAGGTACCATAACTTCTTTGAATATAATTGCCCAGCAATTCTCTCTCGGGTGGGTGCTGTCAGAGGCAGGTAAACTGTTTGTACAGCTGATTCCTGTTTAGTGGCTATAGTGTTACCGTTATTTATTTTGTAGGAAAACAGTGAAGTTTTGTTTAATTCCAAGTTTATTTTCTTAGTGAGCAGCTGAAAAACTTCAATAATAGTGGATCTCCGGGTTTGTTTTTTTCCAACTATTTTACCTTTGGAAAAATCTCATTTCCAAATATCTTTAGAGATGTTTCCTTGTGGAAATTTTTCAAAGATGTAACATTTGACTTTGATGATGCAAGTGTCCCCAAAGTTTGGACAAAATCTTTTTGCAACATCTCCCATTTATTCCCCAAATGGAGAAATGGCAATATTTTCATCACCTGATGAATTGTTTCCATGTAACTCATGACCAAATGACAGGTTCATTGATCAGTTCTTTTGTCTGTAAACATAGTTTAAACATCACTTTTAAATGGGGAAGATAGACCAAACAATCTGATAAGGATTCCTGATTGTGTACACTCCTTGTCTCCTTGTAATTGCATAGCTCTGGACTCACTGGTTGCAGTACTTCTATTATTAATAGCACATATAGATTCTCCATTCTGTGTTTCTGTAAGTTCTCTGCTGGAATGAGTTCATTATGCAATTCTGTAGGTCTTTGGTTACAACCTGTACCTAGGTTGTTGGTGTTTCCACTGGCAAATTCCCTTCTTTTTGCTGAAAGGATACATGGAGCACAGATGTGCACTGCATTCCTCATCATCCGGATGTGTTCTGTAGTGTACAAATAAAAGGTGTATCAGAACACAGCAATCCCTCAGAAGATGAGAGGGCTGTTGTGCAAGCTGCCTTCTGATCAAATAAAAGCCACCTGCCTCTAACCACTGACAAAACAAAGACTGGGAGAAAAGTGTTTTTATTTCTCATTTCAAGTGCAGTGGAGAGAGCCCATAGCTCCATCTGTACATTGACACCAAGAAGTCTTATGTCAGTATTTGAAATGAAACCCTGGCCAGGCTAATCACTTGATTGTTGGATCACCTTTTGCCTTTTGTGTGCGTTTTGATTTTGATTCTTCCATCTTGAACTGAAAACAGCATGGAAAGAACTAGAGAGATGCAGAATTTGGAGAAAGGTTTTGGTCTTTTCCTAGTACTTTTCTTCAAGGTGACCTGAGTTTTGAGTACTATGACCTAACTAGAGAAGAGCTCTATTTCACCTTACCCTTGTGAAGGTGAGAGCCTGACCTGTGGTAACTGACTTCAGTGCCTTTCTGTGATGCATGTTCAGTGGGGATGGGTCAAGTCAGCTAACAGCAGCTGTTTATGAACAGCAAAGATAGCCAGGCTTCCCCAGGACAGGAGGAAGGTTTCAGACATACAGGATAAGTGTAAAATATTTTTCTCACCAAAGAACTCAAAATAAACACTGTGACAGTCCTGGTCCCATGGTACTTTGCTCCTTGAGAAAATGTGAAGTTAAAAAAAAAAAAAAAAAAAAAGCTGGCCTGGAATTCCCCACTTGATACTTCAAGCATTTCCTTGATGAGTGAAGGAGAGATTTGATTGTCTGTATCTTTGAAAGGTGATAGAAATACTCCAGAAAAGCATGTGTCAATTACATGCATTAATGTCTCCAGGGAAATCCAATTCTCAGCTGAGAATACTGTGCAGACAACATCTCCCATCAAGGCAAAGAGCATAAAGTAGGATAATAGGGACTGACATGAATGAGTGATAACTAACGGGAGATAGATACTTCCAGAGTCTCGTGAGCTTCCCAGGGCCTGTCTCTGAGCAGCAAAGGCAGTTTAGTGGATGGAGCTGGTGTCTTTGAATCCCTGACCTCAACAGATTTTGCCTTCGTTACATAAGAGTGAGAGTGCTGCTTCTAAAATAAGAAAGGGGAAGTTATTGGGATCACTTCTGGCAGCTACATGCAGGAGTTACACAGGGACATTTGACCTCTAATTGTTTTGATCAATGGAGTCTCTACATATTTGGCCTTTGGAGAATATCCAAAATTTACATTTAGTTGCAAAAACTGAAGTTATGTACCTGTGAAAAGAGAGAGAAATAGAATAATTATGTTCTGTGTTGACATCTAAAATGACTGGTAATTCTTATGATTTCTGGCTTTTTATGTAATAATATGGATGAGCACATATGCATATGGGAGATGGTGGCTATCCTACCCCTTTTTCTCTAGAGAGTTGCAATGGAGATTAATTAACCAGAATCATCTGGCCCTTTGCTGGCATAACTCAGTATAGATATGAATGTACATCAGTTCAACATCTCATTCCTTCTGCCAGAAGAAAGGGATTATTTCCACCAAGGATCTGTAGCCCTTCAAAACACTGGCAAAAGGCAAGAAACTGGAGTTAAGGCAAGACAATTGTTGAAAACTGTGAATTTCAGAAGCAGCCACAGGTGTGAGCAGCTTTAGAGATCACAGTATCACAGTATCACAGTATAAGCAAGGTTGGAAGAGACCTCAAAGATCATCAAGTCCAACCCATTACCACAGACCTTGAGACTAGACCGTGGCACCAAGTGCCACATCCAAATGTGCCTTCTCTTTGTTTCATGTAACATCTCTTGGTCAGTATTGGAAGAAAGCAGCTCCTTCCAAAAGGCTTTGCTGTTGTCCTGTGTTGTGTTCCAGAGGGTTAGGCGTTTAGCCCAGGACACTGGCACGACTTGTTGGCACAGGCTTGCTGTTTCTGATGTCTACCTCTGCTTTTCTCTGTGGAGGTTTTCTGGAGAAAAGTGAAGGCTGTAAGAGGCAGAGATGCAGCCTGTTCTACCTGTTATGTCCCTGAATATATCTCTGATTGTGGGCAGTGCTTCATTCTCCCTTTGAGATGCAGAGATTGGGTCAGTCCTAAAAGATTCAGAGAACAGTGAAACACAAATACCTTGCGTGACTCGACAAAGCTGAGCTGCCTTCAGTGAAGCCGTGTGGGTTTAGAGCATCTGAAGATCTGGCCTAATAGGACATGAAGAGCTTCCTACTGCAGATGAAGCAATTCACCACCCACTTCTATTATTAGCAGTTGAAGGCTTTTTGAATCAGGAAGAGTAGCAAAATTGACTTCCTTTTTGTTGAGCTCTGAAGTAAAAAATGGGCTGTTGTCCTGAGCAGTGTTGGAAAATACCTCCTGATTTTGAGCAAATGCACAGCTGTTGACTTGTATTAATTATTTACCAGCATATTAGGCAGCCATTCCCCATGATGGGGGTATGTGGAATGTTGATTTATATTGGGCTGAGAGATTCATTTTGGGAAATTGCAACATATTTCAGAAAGTTACGTTGAAGCATTGGAGTGCTCCGTACTACAATATGACACAACCTGGGACCCAGAGCCAGGGAATCTGAATTCAATTCATGACTCTGTCATTGACACCCTGCGTGACCTTAGGGAACTTATATAAGCTCTGTGTGCCTTGTTTGCCTTTTGTAAAAGGAGAAGAAAAGAAAAACTTTTGGTTTCTCATGTTTGCCTGCCTAGAGTCAGGGGCACTCATTCTTTCTGTAGTGCACCAAAAAGAATGAGGCCCAGCTTTCTTTGTGAGGGGCCCAGGGCTTTACCATAGAAGTAATTTTAAAAGGAACAAATTCTGTCATATCTGGAATACTGAATCCCAAACCAAAATTAGAACAATGCAGCTGTGGGCTTGTACACACAATACTGTTTTTTTGATTACTACTTCAATCATTCATTATTTTTAAAACTAAATACAATGATATTTACCAAATAAATAACTAAATGTTTAATTGTCACCAGCAAAGCGCTAAAGGGAGAAGAAAGGAAATTATGTAGAGACCTTCTCCAGTGGGAGATCTCTTTGAGAGGGAGCTGCAGAATTTGGTCCAGCATTTTGGCAGTACTGCTCAATTTAAAGCACAAACCGAGTAAGTTCTCACAATTGTAGGGACAAACCACTGCCTTCCTCTGAAAGCACAAGGATGCAGTTCTGTAATTCCATGAAGTGCTGGAAGTTCCCTCTGACGATTTTCTTGTTCTGTGCCCAACAGGTCCAACCTGCCCCCTGGGCTTAGGAGTCACAGTTCCTTACCACTTGAAACTGCATTGCCTATGGTTCAGCAAGTTGTGCGTGTTCCCCAGGGCTCTGGGTGTTTAAGAAACATGTCTTCTTTTCCTTCAGAGATGCAAAACAGCTGAATAGGGCGACCTAAGACAGTATATCATGAGATTCCCTTGGATTCACAATCAGCCGTCTGCCCTGGATACAGATGGCAAGGGATGAGAGTAAATCCCTGAGGGTAAAGCCCCATATGCCCGTGTGTGCTTGCCAGTCGTACAGAGGGTAACCCGCTGCAGCGCCTCTTTAAAAACTTATCATTAAGCCTGTCTCCTTTGTGAACTTTCTCATTATCATTTCATTGTGCTGTGCAGTTCTGGCCTGGCGCAATGAATATTGACTTCATGCTTGCTTTTCTAATTGAATTACAGGGGAGCAGGCTGAGCCACTGAAGTTTCCTGCCTGCAGTCCTGCTTCCCTGGCAGCCAACTGAATAGAGGCTGAAAGAAAAGCTGTTTGCTTGCGCATTATGGATAGCAGAGACCTGTCACAAAGCTGCTACAATGATTTATTAAAAGACAGAAGAAAATGAAAGACTCTTGCTCACTTTCAGCACCAGCTGCTTGCTTTGCTTGCCTTCTTTCCTTTTAATTTCTCTTTATTTTCTTTTGTCTTTCTTTTTCTCTTTAGCACTTTCTTGCTTTCTCTTTTGCCCTCCCCTTCTTTCTTCTTCTGCCTCCTCTTCCCTCTTTATCTTTTTTCTCTTTCTTTCCTCTTCCTGGTCTTGCTTTGCCTTAATAAAAATAGAAAGGAAAAGTCAGAGAAAAGCACATAATTTGAGCAAATGCTTCAAGCAAAAAGCATGATTCCCCTATCCTTAAATAGCATTCCTTCCCTAAGACAGATGTGTTTATCATTATGGTCAGTTTGTAACAAAGAATACAAGCATGTCACTGTAACTGCTCCAGCAAACAACATCCCATAAATGTCCATACAGTGTTAGCAAGTCTTATTTAGGAGACCATACTAAAAAAAAACAACAAAAAAAAAACCCCAAAACTTGGACTCCACAGTTTACCTTTTCTTCCAGTGAATCTAATTGTCAGACTTTTACTGATGTAAACAGGAGTGGAGTAAAGCCAGGTCTGAGTGTCTTTGCAAGCACCACTTTATATTACGGAGTTAGCCAACAATTCAGTTTGCAGTGGTGCGGTATGCTGGGGAAGCTGAAAGGGTTGCTCAAGAACTTCTTTTACCAAAAATGCCCAGAGCTCAGCTCTTGGTGCTTGATTAACATGGGGGTCATGCTCTTATATTTTGTCATTTTCTCCGTTTTGTTTAATTTAGACTTGCCCTTTTTTGTGCTGTTTTTGTTTTGCTTTGTTTGAGTCTGGTTTTTTTTCTTGGTTTTGTTTGTTTTGTTTATTTGGCTGACTGGTTGGTTTGGTTTATTTTGTTTGTTTATATTTTTTTTTAACTTAAAAAAGAGATCCTGGTGAAATAAAAAGATCAAAAAGCATAATTGCATTACTTAACTTAAATGTTTAGCTCCAGGCTGTTGGACTAGAGCAACAGTTGGTTTTGTTCTTCATTAGAATCTGGGCTTACTTGTATTCCTTAAAGAAATTTAAGGTGGCATTTCTGAAGTTTGAGTGGGCACAGTAAAGAACTTCATACCCACCTCTGTTTAGGCTAGTCCAGGTAAAAAATATTACCTTCAGGCTGCTGCCTGAGAAGAAGTTGGGCTTTCCAGTAAGAATTTGGAAAGAAGGTCTTTCTTCTTTCAGTGTTTGCTTCTTTGGATATGTCTTCCCTCCAACCTGAAGATTTTAGCCCAAAGAAAGTCCATCTTCCTGCCTCCACCTCTTGAGACACAAGAAGGAGGATTTGTTCTTCTACCGGTTTTAGCCTAATTTGGTTATTTATTACAGTGTAGATGGCAGAGAGTTCATTATATAGTGCTTATCTGGGGTTTCTTTCAGGGATGCATCAGAAGTAGCTTCAGTGAAACCAGTGTGCTACACAGCCAGGAGATTGTTGCCCTCTCCATTCTGAGACTGTTTACAAGCACGGCTTACAGTAAGGAACAGTTAGCAATTGTTTATCTTAATGTATGGATTTGCAAGCCATAGGAAGATTGTGTAGGATGTTTGAAGGAAACAATTGGGTTGTTAAAGGTATTATGGTCTTATCACTGAGAATAAATCTGTTTTCCTTTAAGTTCAGTGCATTGTAAATGAAAACACCAGGATAGATTTATCTCTTTTCAAATTACTTGTTCAGAAATTACTTTTCATAGAGCTGAATTTTATTCTTTTCCTTCTCATTCCCAGATTGTTACCTAACTGCAGGTCATGCCATCATTGTTATCCTTCCTGATTCCCTATCTTGTTGTTTTACATTATTTATTTTATCCATTTTTATAACCTTTCACTTCACATTCCATGATTTTTTAAAAATTTTCTTTTATCCAATTCTTGTTCCTCTCAGCATGGAAGTTTGCAACACGCTGGTACAGAAAAATCTCACTTTCCAGTGACTGACATTTTCTTCATGCTAATTTAACCCTTCTCAATGTTTGATCAGGAATTAATCTTTGTTTAGAATAAGTTTATTGGTGATTCCACTTTGGTAGCCACTAAGCTATCTGCAAACAGAAGGGAGGACTTTTTTGTGATCTCATTGAAGGCAGGGCAACAGGGGGATTTATTCTCAGGTTTACATGACTTGAAAGGGTAAATATGAAGGTTCAGCAAATGCTTTGCTTTTTAAAGAACACTTCCACGGGGCTTATGTGTGTTTGATAGGTAGGTACACTGCCAGCTGAAATGTAATGACTGTTGACTGAAGTTGAAGGATCTTGTAACTTAATAAATGTCTTTCTGGCATTTGGATGATATATTGTTTGCTAGGAAATAATATATGGTTAAGTTAATTTTCTAATCTATCTTGTCCAGTTCCTGATTTTTGCAGCTCTCTGTTGCGTGGCCATCAGCAGATCAATTCCTCTTTCTCAGTCTTCTATTGTTTCTCTGACTTGTCTAGTTTGGTTTAAGTCTTATGGAGTACTGTCCATTAAGCATTTGTCAGTCAAATACTTGTATTTTGATGTCTCAGTTTCAGTTGGTGGCACTAAGATATGAGCAGTCGATGTCATTTTAGCAGCAGTCTGTTTTACGCAGGGTAACACATATGCATTTTATATCTTGTATTATACTATAGCAACAACAAATAGCAGTGTGAGGGCACAGGCACAAGCACAAACACAGCAACAGCCAGGTCTTTGGGCTGTACTGAGATGCAGACTTCAGTAGCCTCCTCTACATAAAATTAGAACAATTCCAAGATTGTATGTACCAGAGAATTATGGTCATATACCAGAAACCTTCCTTATGGAAGTAAGAGGAGCCATTCCCACACCCCAGTCAGTGCTGGAACTGGTACCTCAACTGATATTGGAATTGGTACAGTTCTAACCTGGGCTTGGCTGCCCTGCTGATTGCAGACTCTGGCAAAAGTCCTTTTAGCTTTACTGGGACCAGCATTCAAAATGTATTGTCACCTAGGATTTAAAAGTGAGAACCACAAGCAATTAATGCACTGAAAAATGGTACTACAATTTCTCTCAGAAGAGAAAGAACTTGAATAAACAATAACAATCTTTCACCATGTTTATCTTAGCTATGTCATAAATGAAGAACTGAATATAGTTTTTTTCATGGCTAACTTGTTGGCCCGAGTGACAATTGAGCCTTTGAAGCAACACAAATGATTCTGACCTTTTGCTTAGTCTTGGGGTCACTGTAGAAAGGAAGTTTTATAAGCCACCTACTCACTATTTCCGCCTGGAACTGGAGAGAGAATCTTACTGGATTACAGGCATTTCAAACCCATGAACCAGCTTAACTTCACAATTCATTGCATGAAGCTCTAGACAGGAACTGCTTTGTGTGGCATTCTCAGATTGAGAGTGGTGCCCATAAATCAAGATCAATGTCTTTCTGAACAGCTTGTTACAGTGCAGCCGCAAGATCTGGGCTCAAGGCAGTGATGACTAAGAGAAGAGTTTTGGCCTATGTTATTCAGAAGGTCAGAAGGCCTTGAAGTTCATGATGCATCCTCAAAATTCTGTGAATCCTTACATAGTATATTATTCTGTGTAATGAAAGTGTGCAAGAAATGGAAGATTTTTAATTGCTATTAATGTATTTTCAGCAATGGAGATGATCGTGGGATCCCAAAGTTTGGTACATTTCCTGATGGAAAAAAAATCTTTCAGCTTTGAAAAGCACAATGCTTTGACCAGATCTTCTTTATATTGGCAGAGATCCCATGTAGTAGAATGAGTCCCCCGAATTGCCCACCACAGACAACTGTAATAAATAACATTCCCTGTCTTTGCAAAAATCATTGCTTACAGCAACCCATACAATCACAGCATTCTGCAACATGTGGTGCATTTGGTTTTTATTTGATTTTTACAAGCTATTATTGCAAAATCAGCAAAATTAATCTTTGAGAGCAAGGAATACTTTGTCAAGTCAAGACTCCAACTGCTTAAGTCTGCTTTGCTCAATTTGGCAGCATCATGAGTAACACCTTGGGTTAACCACTGCTGTGCACAGAACAGGGAACTGGGCTGTCAAGTGCTGGTCTGAGCTCTGTTACTGCCCTGCTGACTGGTCTTAAACATGTAACCTGATTTATTAGTTGCTTCCTTTTCCTTCTTTCCTTTCATCCTGTTTACCTGCACCACCATGTCCCTGAAGCAGAGTTCTTTTCTGTATATTTGTACTGTACTTAACAGAAGAGTTCTCTATGTTGCAGGTTTAGAATAGCTCCAAAGACAGTCCTCAAGATGTGCTGCCTAAACCAACAGCCTACAGAGCATACACAACCCTGTGTACAGGTGCAGGCTGTGTACATTACCATGCAGCCCCGCAGCCTGGAGCCTGGAGCTCCCTGCACAGCAAGCTGGTAGGAGGAAGGAGGGTGGAACACCCTCCACCTGTTGCTGCACCACAGGGTTGTGTGCTACTGCAAATGAAACAGCTCTCTATAGGTTTCTTGGCTGTTGTGTCTGGAGACAGCCAAGCTAGTGCGGCACTTTCAAAGTTGGTTGCTGCCTTTTCCTAAAATACAGTAGCAGGTAAATCCTTGTGTTGCTTCCAGAGTATAGAAAGTCCAAGTCTGAAGTCCTCTGGCATGCAGAATTCCCCAGAGTTTTATTAGTCTGACATCATCCTGTGGGAAACATCTTAAGAGGCTTCGAATCACCAAGCAACCTCTTAGTTTTTAAAAATTCAAACTATATACAGTATCCTCTGAAGTACATGAATGTTTATCAATCCACTTAATTAAATATGCCTTTCTTAATTTCACAAGCTTTACTCAGCAGGGTAGTGATGAGTGCACAAAACTTCACACTCCTGACAGGCATGTTTAAGGAGAAGGAAGAGAGGGAAGGAGGGGGGGAAAAAAGATCAGCAGAGCTCCCTAAATGGTAATTTGACTTAATTTTTTAACAAGACTGTTTTGGTTTCAGAATGATTCCATGACCTACAGCAATGATCAAAGTGATGCCGTGGTGGTGAGCCTTACATAGCTACAGTACTGGTGCGTGTGCTGTGGCAGGCTCTGCAATGTGTAAACAACCTCCCAGCCAGGTGCTTTGCTTCCCACTGGATCACTGCTGCTGGACTGACTGGATGCTCAGGTCCTTTCACACAGTAGCCCACAGCTTAATCAGGACCAAGAGAGTTACAGAGAAGGGGTGACAGAATAGAAAGATAAGTTTTTTAGGTGTTTGGATTTACTTTTGGGGCTATCGGTTAAATATGTGTACTTGTCCTGGGTGGTTCCATAGTGTTTAGATGATTTTTGGTCTAATGGACTTGGGTTAATACTCAAAAGGAACGATGTCTTGTAGTCAGCAGAGCTCTTCCATTTCACACTGAAGGGAAGAGCTGCCTCTGCACACTTTGTATCTGTTGGATTAAAGCAGAGAGTAGGGGGACAGTCTCTGGCATCACTATCCTGGTACATATTGTAAACTGTCCCCACTGTGGTGCTTATGTAATGTGCTCCATAACCTTTGCAATCATTTCTCAGGGAAGCATTTCAAGACCCAAAGATGGAAGAATTTTAGAGAAGACAGTGCATTTCTCAGTATACACGAGAACTAGTTTGATACTGGCATAGAACTGCTCTGTGCTTAGACCATTTATTAAAGTCTAGACGGAACATAAAAGCATGTAAATTGGTTCCAGTTGTCTCTAGTAAAAACTTCAGCTTGAGCTGGGAATTGATTGGTGAATCTCTTAGCATAATTAAAATTGACTGTTGAAGTTTCTCCCACTTAATTGGTAACACTTTCTTTGGAAGTCAGTGAGTTGAGATTCTTGCTGGATCGTTTAAAGGAGTTCCTGTGTATATGATCAGAACCCAAATGTAGTTTTATGGAGAGGTTTACAGTTATGTTCCACCCTGGTGGTCTTTCATCCTGTATCTTTCCTATTTAAGATTTATGCTGTCATTCACCACAGCCTAATTGTGTTTTGATAAAAATGAAACGATTGCTGACGCATTTCAGGCTGAAAGCTGGTGACATTTTGAAGCATTCAGTAAGCTGATCTGAAATACTGTGTTGCTCAAAGCCTCTGTCTTCCTGCGAGTCTTCATTATTAGTTCCAGCATTTGTTAGTCAGTTTTGCACAGACTCTGCTAGGCACCCAGAACTGCTCTTGGAGTGCCCTGCCAGCAGTGTGTTATTGAGAGTGCCTAGTAGCTGTCCCATGCAGAATTTCCCATTCTTTCTGTAGAGGGAGAGAGGTGTGCAGCGTAAGCTTCTGGCTTATACTTTCAAAGATTACATAGGTTTACACAGGCTGCTACATTTTAGGGTAAAACCAGTTCAGAAAAGCATATCTTATTCTTTTAGTACCAGACAGCTAGGTTTATAGTGGCTTTTAGCTCTTTAAGGATATTCTTCCGCAGTCTTGGTACAGACCCAATTCTGCAGGTTGGTGTTACTTAGGATGGTTCTACTGGACATACTTAGCTCTCCTTAAACATAAGCTGTCTTGTCCTGACTAGCCAGGGATTTAATCACAGCATTAACTCCTCTCCTGAATTGGGCACTAGAGATACACTTAATTCTCCCCAGAGTCACAGTATTTTTAGTGCATCACAGCCAGTGCTTATCCTTAGTAAAATGTAAATGTGTCAGGGAATCGTACCTACATTCACTGTTATGTGGACTACAGAGGTATTGTCATCAACTAGTCTTAAATCGTGGAGCTTTTGTAAGTGATCAATGTCATACAGATAAGGCAGGTAGACACTCAGGTTACTTGGCTGGAGGGTGATGCACTTAAAGAGCTGGAAATTGGTTTGGTGGACACTGTGCAGTACTTGCCAACATTTGGAGAAGAATGTAAAATCTGTCATAGTGTGATAGAAAGAGTTCATTGAACCTTGTTAGCTAGCCATCATAACCATGAAATCTTAGGACAGATAAACTTTTCTATGCCTTATATCCTTCCTAAAACATGAACATGTCTACAGACATGTATCTTGAACACTTCCTGTGCCACCATGATGGGCTCAGCAGTGCCTGGAGATTAGGACATGAAGCTTAGTGCTCTGTGCACTGTTCAAAAGGAAGATAGCATCACCTGGACTGGTGCCAGGACATC
This sequence comes from Ramphastos sulfuratus, assembly GCA_013399055.1. Classification (NCBI taxonomy): domain Eukaryota; kingdom Metazoa; phylum Chordata; class Aves; order Piciformes; family Ramphastidae; genus Ramphastos; species Ramphastos sulfuratus. Next base: position 136,436 of record WBNM01038335.1, read on the forward strand.
CTGAGGTCGAGTCCTGAAAGTTTAAGAGGTGTTCAAGAATAACATGTGGGTCTAATTCCAAGCCATTCTGCTAGTACCAGTGGGTTGCAGACGGGCAGTGTGGGTCAGTGACACTTGGTGAGTCAGCGTCCTTTATTTCAGCTGATTCTAACAAAGCATTTCAGAGTGAAATAAGGTGTAGTTTAGTGTTAAATGAGTGCTTCAATACTCTGCAAGTCATTCTGTTACCATGAACCAAGGGCCAGTGGTAAGAGCATTCCAGAGCTGTGCAATGATTTTCGTTATGCTAAGGTTAAGCTGCCTAAATTGTCCTTGCTAGACTAGCTACATACTGCAGTGCTTGTGTTCCATAACAGTTATGTGCCTTGTGCCATGCCGTATTCCTTTCAAAGCCACAGAGCCCAATCCTAACCTCATCTTTCAGTCAGTGAGCTACAAACACAGTGACAATTCAAAAACTGGGTCTTACATGTTGAGGTGTATGTGCCATTTATACAGGCAGCTGCTTTTCATTACTTCCACCAACTTTAAAAGAAGAAATGTCTTTAGTAAGTTCCAATGCCATCTCAGTAAAAGAAATGGTAAAGAATGGAATCCCGAGTGTTACCATGGACAGAATCTAGGCTTCTGCTTTTATCAGCCCTGTAAAATGTATCAGGAAGGCTTTCTGAATGAGATTCATTTCTTCTTTAGCTTGTACCATCGCAAAGCCATTGCCAGTGGCTGTGTCATGGTTGTTCTTCCTTATCTGTGTGTCCATTTATGTATATACATGTAGAGAATCATAGAATTAATTATGTTGGAAGGGACCTTTAAGGACTGTCTAGTCCAACCTGTATACCCACATACACACTTAAAGACATGTTTGCACTTTCAGCTATTTACAGCACTGAGCTGTTAAATTGTACTCAGAATGAAGAACTATTTCAGCCCTGCAGAGGGAGGAACGCAAAGGTTTTGTGACAATATATAGGCTGTGCCATCCATGACAATGACTCCTTTTTGGCTTTAAAATCTATCCCTGCTATAAGAAAAGATGAGTTCTTCTTGACTTGACCATTTTCTCTGCTTTTTGACAGAGAATCGGCCAGAGAAAGTGGTGATGAGCATGCCAAAAGAGATTGCTTTAAGCATACTTGATTTTCTTTTTATGTGTGCAACACAACCCAATTCCTTTTAAGCAGCAGGGTCATTTAAGTGTGCCATGCCAAAGGTCTGCCGTTTTCCACTCATTCAGTTTCTTAAATCTTATTGTCAGCCATATTCCTTTTGACTACAGAGCAGCTGCTTGGGGGCTGCTTGTGTGGTTATAATCCCATTAAACCCCCCTCCATTATGTTGCTAATATATTTATAAGGAAGCTGGTCACCTGGGATTAAGGGTTGATTCTTCTCCCTGGTCATACTGTACCAACACAGAACTATTCTTGATCCCTCGGTGTGTTAGATACAACCAGTTGCATTTGTCTTGCTGCCAAATGGGCCGAAATAGATTAGCAACTACTGCAGAACATGCTTTCCTGTGTTTGAAAAGTACTTGCAATTATCACTGACAGTCATATTCTCATCAGCTCTTTCCTGATAGTGCTGAGATGGCAGATTTGCTGGGGCTTTGTAAGCTAATGCTCTTTCATGGGAAATATGAAAGGTGTTAAAAGGACATCCTGACAGAGCAGGTGAGGAATCAGACAAGAAAGAACCCTTAGAGCCATTTCAAAAGATGTTAGCCTGTAGGTTTTTCTCAGCCATTTCCAAGCATGCAAAAAGACAAAGTTAACTGTAGGGGGGGATTTGCAAAATCACTGGATACAACTGTGCTGTGATTTATAGATGTGACTGCAGCCACAGGGACACTTCTGATGTCACTTTAGACTGGTCAGGGTGGGGGTAGTGATAACAACAAAACAGGGGCTGTGCACATTCAGCAAGGGCTGCAGAAGCCCACCTGGGATGGCTGAGTAAGTGCTCAGGCATTTGTCTTGTGGTGAGGTTTCTGCTGCTACTACCTCTTTTGGGCTACTCCCAAAAGAGTTGCAGCTATTCCTCCAGATTGCATTGGCTTTCTTTGTGGCAACTTGAGTTTACAAGCAGAGTCTTTTTCATTATCAGCATCACCTCAGGGCTCACCAGCAATCTGGCTCTTTGTGAGAGGAATCTCTGACTTGCTGCAAAGAACATTTTTTTGGGGGATCTTAGTGAAACCACATGATCACCCCAAACCTTCTCTTTCTTTATCCAGTATGGCCGGCTTCAGAGCAAGATGCTCCAGCAATCTGGAAAGCCTTTCCTTTATCTCATCATGGGCTCTCCATCTCATTTAAAACCTTATCTTTCTTTCCTTGCCTCTTTCATAAGTCCATTCTGCTCCTGCCCTTGGTTTCTCTCTATATTTATAGCATTTGTGTTATGAAGCGCTTTCAAATCCAGAGTTGAGGGCTTTTATTTTGTTTTAAGTGATGTTGTAGGATAAGCTCACCTTGGATCAAACTGTCTTCCAAACAGGAGGCAGAATGACCTAGATGCGAATAGGTCAGGGTGTAATACACCTCTTTGAGATGGTCCTTAACCCTGGGCAGGTCATTGCATAGAATTGCTGTGTGCCTCACACCAGAGGTAATACAGCAATATTACTTGCTAAACCTTTACCTACATTAAATGTGTATCTTCTCTGGGGGAAATACAGTGAGGCATGTTTTACTAGTGCCTAGAACAATGGGATGGGGTCTTGAACTAACTAACACTGAAGTGTGGCTGACTACTCCTCTCTGAAGCAGAAGTGACCAGGGAATAGTCAGCCCTGCTCTGGGAATCAGAGCAGTCCAGCCTAAGGAAAGATCAGCCTGAGATGTGATACCACATGTGGCTGAGAGCTGAATACTCTGCTTGCAAAAGCAACTCCTCTGAGTATCAGAGCTATGCAAACCTCAATCTAGGCCTGTAATAGGGAAGTCCATCTCTCCCGAATCTCTGATTTTGATTCCGGCTAACCATGCTTTTCTTCATGCACATTCCTATGCTGTTCTTATAACTGAGCTGTGTCCTTCTGACATGTAGTGACTGAGAGAGCTTGTCTATAGGACCAAGACATCACATAAATACCTCTGTTGCATTTTAAGCCCTGTTGTGATGTGGAAATTTGTGATAGAAAAGTACCACTTTGTATGTCTAAACTAAAAGCATTGACTGTAGCTGGAGCGATGAACCGTGGGGGTACAATTCATGCAGAACAAAGCATTCTGTGAAGAGCAGTCACTCCAAAGTGCAGTCTAACTGCTTTTAACCAAAATTTCTAATGTATGGCTTGCCAGTGGCTTCAATCTCTCTTTTCATTTCCTCTTAGGGGAAACAGTTCCTTGGAACTGTTCTGGTCTTCTTGCACTGCTATGTTGGCAGAGAAACCTGCAGAGCCAGCTTCAGGACCCTCCTGCCAAAGGTGTTGGGAAAGAGCTATTTGTGTCAGCAAGCTGGGATAACTCCTAGGTCCCTGAGTACAGCGCAGCATGTAGGGCTTCTCTTATCAGTGGCTGTCATAAGGTCCTCAGTAGGTCCTGAGTCAAGAACAAAATTCTGAGTAGATTTGAGGTAGTTCTTAATTGCACTGGAAGGTCAAACCATTTTTGCTGGCCACCAGGGCTTGAGGTCACAAAAATCTGCCTTTTACCCAAGCCAGACACTCTTCAGTCCTGGGCTGAGTGCAGCTTGGTGGAAGCAGGGGATCCAACCCAAAGGTCTGTTCAAATGTTTCCATTTCATGTGGCTTGGTATTGTAACATTCTCCTGTGGTTCTAACAAGTTGTGTAAAATTGTGAAGCCAAAGCAGCATTCTTCCTTTAAAGTTTCAAAATTAAGAAAAATAGTTATGGGGTTGGAAACTTGGGAGAGATGTGCTGTGGTTATCTCTTAGTCCAAGAATAAAATTCCTATGGCTTTGTACAAAAGCACGGAGTAGTTGTCTGTTAAAAAATAAAATGAAAAAATGAATTCAAGTCAAGGCACCTTTTTAGTGGCAGCTGGACAGCGTTTAGAGGATTTGAGAGGCCACACATTTCCTACTTGTATGCCTCTCTGTGATTCCAGTAAGTACAAGAAGTGCAAGTCAGAATTTTTGCCTGGGAAACTGGACAGATGAGAGGAGCAGCACATGCATATATCTTGCACAACCTGCAGCTGGGCTTTGAAATATACCCTTGACAGGGGAATAGTTGGTATGCAGCTGTCCAGGCTAGAGCTTCAACCACATAGGGCCTTTCCAGCCAGGGCAAATAAGATAATTACCTTTGCAGCCAGAATATTTTGCAGCATCCTTAAGGACACCCTAACTACCTCAAAAGGCCTGGAGCTGGAGTGGATGTGACCTTAGCGATGGGTCTGACAGGACATATCCTAAAAGTAGCTATGTTTTGACCAGGAAAAATTCAGTGGCTTCTAGGTGCTTTACCCAGAAGGAAGGGATCAGACTCTTGTCTTTGTGAGCTAAAGAAGGTTGTACATTAGCTACACATGACTATCCATTTATATAGGGGAAATCCAGGCTCCCTATGGGATTGATAAATGACTCTGAGAATGAGTAAAAATAGTTGGAAAAGCTTTTAAGTTTTGTTTAAATTTGACCTTCAAAAGTCAAAACATTAGAGGGTGTTTAAAGAAGTGCCTGAAACTTGGAGACCCTGAGAAGAACCAGAAAGGGAATCAAAGAGCCTGGAAAAAAAAAAAAGGGGAAAAAAAAAAAAGAAAAAAAAAAGAGATTAAGATTAAACAAACCCGTCTGAATAAAGCTAATCAGATGAAATCCTGCTCCATTGAGATCAACTGGATGAGTATTGGGGCCTCAAGATGTTATTGGGAGGAAGCCAAAAAAGAGAAGATCTGTATGGTTTGGGTTGGCTACAGAAGCCTAAACCAGGGCACACTGGGTGGTATCAGTGGAGTTTAAGGTACAGGAAGAGGTACAGTGGTGTTGCTGGGGTCCTGAATGTAAAGGAAAGGAGAAATTGTGAAGGGCCCAGCCAGCTACATATGGTGAAGCTGAATAATGGAGAGGCCAGAGGGAAAGGAGCTCCTGCCCAAGTGTGGAGTGTTTATGAGAATGTAAGTAGGAGTTTGGAGTGTTCATATTTATTGCAGTGCTGTCAGTTGTCAGTGCTATGTAACCTTCAGCAGTATCATGACAACCTCTTTTTGTTCCACTGGCCATAACTCAGCCTGCTGGGTGGCTCCCCTGCCTCCCCTGTATGTCAAGTTACACGTAGGGGATGATTAACTTGTTCAGTACCAGCTGCTCAGCTCCAGCCTTGCAGATCAGTGGTGATTTGGGTGAAGAGCAGATTTTGGCTGCTGCAGAACCTTGTGCTGATCTCTTTCATTAAGAGACTGCCAGTGATGTCAAAGAAAATAGTGATAATGGTAAGAAACAAATACTGTTTGACTGTTCAGATATTTACTGCAGTAGTTTTGGGTTTTTTTTTGTATGAAACAAAAAAACCCAAACCCAACCAACCAAAAGGAAAAAAAAAAAAAAAAGGTATTAGTTTTCTTCAGCTTTTGTTACTGGTGTGACTACTTCTGTTAGCACTGCTAACACTGATCACTGGAACCTTTGGGCAGGGATTTTTTTTCACATTTTGAGTCCTGAGCTAGATTTTCTTGTCTCCAAGACCAAACCAGCAGGCTAAGTGCTAAGGAATTCCTACAAGGGTCTGTGTTTGCTTTATTTTACGTGCTGGGCCCAGCTACTGAGCCTGGTAACGACAAAGAGCTCTCTTTCTCCCCTGCATGGGACTTTCAGGCTGCCAGACCCTGCACAAGAGCAGATGTGACTGGCCTGTTTCTCCTCCTCCCGCGTGTGGAGCAAGGAGTGACTGGTGCCACAGCTCCACCCTCCATAACATGCCAGCACAGCCCAGCCAGAGAAAGGAGCAGGAAGTTGTCTACTGAAAAAATCAGCATTAATCCAGTGCACATCATCCCACAAAGGACTTGTCTCTTTCCTCCTTTTTCTACTTAGCTTGCTTGTGGCTTGGTGCAGCAGCTATGCTGTGTCCTATGTGTGTGCTTGATCACAGAGTGCCTCTGTTACCTGTTGCCTGTGGCCCTGCTGGGCCTTAAAGAGCAGCTCCTGGTATGTATGCTAAAGCTGGGTGTCAGGCTTTACTGGGTCAGGAGTTAGCTCTGTTCAGGCATGTTACACGTTGTAGGGCTCTATTGTGTTATAGTCTACCAATACAATTTATCCTGGAGAACTGAAGAGTCAGTGGTGCCAAGAAAACATCAGATAATCTGAAATGTATCTACCTTTATGAGAAGACCATTGTAGAATATGTAGAGGAAATAACTCCAAAAGTAATTCCTTATTTCTTGTCTGATGGCTTCAATTAACCTGAACAGTTATACTCTTGAGTTGTGCATGCTTCAGGGACCAGCTCGATGGCACTCGTCCTGCTTCTAGGACAGTTCAGTTATTGCTGTGCATTGTTAATATGGTTGATCTTGGTCCTGCTCCAAAAGAACCACTAAGCAATCACGGAAAATGAAGGGTAACACATTTTTAGAAGGATTCTGGATAATTTTGGCTATAAAACAAGCTGCATAATCTTGGCAAAAAGTGGATGAATTCATTATCTGCAAATAGTGGAAAATATTATAAATGGCAGTAAATGAAATAAATGGGTGTTTCCACTGTAATATGCTATTCTCTGAGCCACCCAGAAAGAATACAGCTTGGTTTACTGGGTGGGTAGTCCTAGATGAAGTGAAAGATCATGTTCAAATGCTCAAATAGTTGTTTGGGAGTAAGATATTTTATGCCTTTGTTGCAGAGGGAAATGCGTAGATTTTACATTTAAGAAGCTGTATTTTATGGCCACATATGGATGTTGGAGTGAAGCTGAAGGCCTGTATGTCTGTTTGCATTCCTCAAGTAACCTCATTTTCATTTGCTCTACTACACCTTAAGGGTTTGGAGAGCTCAGTGACTCACTCTAATGGAAAGTCACAGGCCCTCCTTACTAGAACAAATTGATCTGTATATTTTGAATCTGTTTGTGTGCCAGCAATCTTGCTGTGAACACATGGAATTAAAGTCCTGGCAGTTTCTAACAGAAAAAAAATGAACAAGAATTGGCTGGATGCACTTCGTTCCCACTTCTTTAGCCTTGGGATATATCCTCTTTTTGAGATTCTCTTTATTACATAGTGCCTAAGCCCATGTGTATCTCTGAGCACATGAATAGTCCCAACAGCATTTGTAGGCCCGAGGTTGCTCAGGTCTGAAAGTGTTTTGCTAGATAAGATGTTAGCTCTTGTCTTATTTAGGCAAAACAGACTTAGCAGTGACTGGAGAGAGAGTGACTATGGGGAAGGCTGCAGTCAGGCCAGTGGAAGCTCTGCAATATGTTCAGGGAAGACAATTTTATGTCCTGCATTTTGTCATTCACTTCAGCAGGATCAGGGTTGAACTGCTCGTGTCAGAATACCCTGGCTATCTCCAGTGGTTTTAGTGGGAGCTAGCACTAAGGCTGAACTGGACAGCTGTGCCCTATTTGTGCTAATAACACCCAGAGCCTTTGCCAAACAGCCCCACTGGTTTTGTCCCTTTGCCTTGCAGTCAGGTACAATGACATGGCGTCAGGTTTTGTTGATTGGAGGACTTGTTTTTTATAGTGCTCGTAGGTTGTTGGGCTTGCTTCTTAATCCACCAGATGGTTCCTGTTCTAGATGATACTTCTGGCTATAATGCTTCCTTCTGTGTTGCTTAGCTAGAAGTTACCTCCAGGCTGCCTGTATGACATACCTGGTAAGAAAGGCATTTCCTCCTGTGCTTTGATAAGGTCATGGACATCACCACACACCTTATCTGCCACTTTTCCCAGTAGCAACAATTATTACAATTTACCATTTCAAAGAAAAAAGACATATAAAACCAAACAGCTGTCTACACTCATGTTCACATCTGGCTTTTTGCATATACTTTTATACATGTGTATGCATATATATATATATATTTGTACATGTGTATTTGAGTACATATATCTAGTTGATTTTAATTAGGTAAACTTAAGAAGCTCTTACCAAATTCAAAAGTATTACTAACTCTACTGGTATTTTTACTTTGAGGGTACTTTAAGTGTATGGCCACTGCTCGTATACATTTATGTACTCTTCTATGCATGGACAGATCTCTGTTCTCATGCCATGTCTGCTTTTGCAACCATGCTTCTGTATTTATAAACAGATGCTCTCATAAATGTGTGAGCACAAATAATTGCAACTAAAAAGGTGAGCACTCATCACTGGCCTTTTCAAAGGAGTCTAAGGGAGTTAAATGCCCAGATCTCATTGGATTTGTTTACCTAATTTCTCTGGCTTCTTTGAAAATTCCAACCTTAATTAACTTTTTATCATAATTAACTGATTCAATCAACTGTTTGTGAACCAAGCAGTCTAGCAGAGACATAACATGGTAGCAAAGTCACTTCTTGGTTATACAGTAGCTACCTGAAAACTTACGAGCTGAAATTTCAATGGTTTTTATTGTTGGCAAGCTTTACAAAGTACTGAATCAAACTGTAATGTGTAATGTAAGCATCAATGTCCGTCCTGTTTTTTAGTGTGGCTCACAGGGTCTTTGAGTTGACTAATTTATCTGTTTAGACTTGCTAAGAAGGGTGGACCATAAACTCCACAGGCTTCCTTTAGGCACCATCTTCACCTTAAGATGCTCTTGGGAATTCCCTATTGAGGCTGCGGAAGAGATAGCTCCTGTGAAGGTTCCCACATTGAACAAACACTGAGCCATATCAGTGCCACTTTGCAGTATATTTTGCTGGCACCTGAACCTATGGAGAGATCTCTGTGTTTCAGGAGGCTGCTGTTCAGGTAGAAAACACCAGAAACAAAGGGAAAAAACATGAAACGAAAAGCTTCTGAGTCTTTACATTACCCTGCCCAATACTTATTTCTGTTTCATAATAGCTCTGCCTTCTTGCATCTATTTTTTTTCAAATCTGTATTTAAAAAAAAAAACTTTGATGTGGTTTTTTCTTTTATTTTCTTCTTTGAAAGCCTATTCTGCTAAGCATGGAAAGCCATAGTTTTAACAGTTCCCCTGTTTGTTCAGAAATAGTATCATTCAAATTTGGCATCAGAAGGAAGACTACACTGAAGTCCAAATTTACTCCTATTAAATTAAACCTAATTGAAAAAAGGCAAGGCATTCATTAACTAGTTAAACAAATGGTATTAAGTGTAATTTTTTATTTAAGAGAAGAAAGAAAACAGCTTTAACTAAAGAAATGTAAGTGGAAGAGTAGCTATTAAAACATGTGATGGAAGAAGTACACATTGTTGAAAACTTAAGAAGAAACCACAAATGTATAACAATAAAAGAAATGTACCTTCTTGGCTGTTTCACTTCTTTGTTATTGTGTCAGATGTTTCTGATTTGAATAAGAGCTTTCCTTCATGTCCCTGAGCTTCTCCTTCCATTTGACTTTACATTGAAGTCATAAACCTGTTGTCAAGGAAACAACTGTGACATCACAGATGTAGCATTAACTTCACCACAGGGCAAAATAAATGAATGTGATGGCCTGTGAGGAGAGAGAACCTTTGTTTGAACCAACAGCCAAGCTTATCCGAATCTTGGCCTAGAGCCCAGCACCCCCAGAGCCTTTGGTGGATGTCAGCCCTGTGTTTTAGGCACAGAACAAACACCGCCTTGTAGCAGAGACCCTCTCTTGAAGCTGATGGTCTCTGTAGACAGGACATGACACAGAAGAAAGGAAGCATTATCAGCTGTGTTTTTAGATTGGAAAACTGAGGAAGAGAGACTAAGCAACTACACCCCAGGTCACACAGTGGATTTGAGGCAGAGCCCAGAACTGTTCTCAGATAACTCAGCAGGAATTGTTGGAAATGTGGGAGTCAGAGCCTGTTTTTACATATCAGTTCCTGGAAGTCTTTCCCAAGCTCTTTTCAAAACTGAGAAAATATGCAAAATGCAGCAGAGCTTGGGACAAGTCAAAACATTGCTGCAGGCCTTTTTAAAAAAGGTTCAAAATGGCTTTACCCTCTAGGAAAGTCTGTTTTAGGAAGCCACGTTTCTCCAGAACCGCATCTGGGGTGAAGAATTTCATGGCAGTATTCCCATATTCTTCCATGGTCTCAGCATTCCATCTGTGGCTTTTAAAGAGCAACAACCAACACCTTGAATTAGACTGAAATGCAAAGAAAGACCAGATCTTTTCATAGAGCACAAATGTAATAGAGGATGTGGCCAACCTGACAAACTACATGGTCTCAGAATTAATGAGTTTCGCTTGCTTTATATTAATGGCCTTGGAGCCAAGAGGTTCATCTGAATCTTTGATGGTCACAGCTATCAAGGGGTGACACTGACTGCCTGGCTTATAGTCCATAGCTTTGTGACCAGCAGATTGATTACAGCAGTATGCCCAATATAAGGCTGCCCTTTAAGATCACTCAGAAGTTATAGCTAGCACAGTATGTTGCAGTTGGCCTACTTTTGAGAATAGCTGCAAGAGGAGGATTACTCTGATGCAGCATAAGATCCACTTGCTCCATACTTTGAGAGGCAGATCACCATTTGAATATTGGCCCTTCAACCTGTCTGGCAGTGATTCCCACTAGACAGTGCTTTTGCCCACCATCTTACCCACCCCCCCAGACACACAAACCCTCCAGCTTTATGAGAGCTACGTGGAAGGGTGCCACACCACACCCATGGGTTTGAACTTCTGTTGACTTTGATGAGAACCGTGTGGCTAAATCCCACGCAACTCTCAAACTGGAGGGCTTAAATCCATTTTGCTTTTGCCTGTTTGTGGTTGAGGAAAAAAAAAAATCCCATGTGTTTAAAATTGTTTTAACTGATAAGCCTGGCCAGCAATTGAGAGTAAAGCAGAGTATCGGTGCACACCCACAACCTAGCTCATATATGTCTTAATTTTAAAGTGACATAAATGAGTCATGGGAGCGGGGTTTTAATTAAAAGGATTGGAAGTGTCAGAATTTTCTTAAACCTTTTACAAAAAAGACTTATCCCTCTGCTATGCTTCTGTGGGGCAACGAGCAACTGTGATTCGCATAGTGGAATTTTGAGAATTTAGCTTTTGCAGTGTAATTTTGTACCGTGAATGCTGAAGTTTTAGTGTGATGCACAAAATGGAAAGCCGGTGCTTTTATCCCAGTAATTGTTATATCATCTTAAGTTATTAGTCTTGGTGACTGCAGTAACCATTAGACTATAAAAGGCTTGTGTAACACATGACAGAAAAATAAAGGCATGTCAAAAGCGCAATCAGAGTATCACAGTACTCCAGGCCAAACCATGTTTTCATTAATCAAGCAAAAGCCTTTATGAAGGTGTGTAAGGCAATGAATTGGTGAAAGCTGAAGAGTCATGTGAATTCTTGATTTAACAAAACGATGGCTGGAATCAAATCCTGTTGTCTAAGGAGCTGCCTTCTCAGAATATAACAGTCAGATATGCCATGAAGTGTTGAACAGTGAATCATGTCAAACCTCACGAAGTTGTTAGACAATCCACAACAACAAAAGAAGTAAATACTTAAAAAAACTAGTTTGCATATACAGAGCTGCATTTCAGTTGACTGGTATCCACAATTTATTTTTGTTTGGTTTCTTACGGTATTTACTGCCCAGAGTTTGCTATGGAAAATGTTTATCAAGAGAAAATGCTAAACTAAAGAATCTGAACAGAAGTCCAGCCAACAGGGCCATTTGCTTTTAACATTCCACATACACAGTTTTCAGCTTAAATGCAGGTTGCTTATCCATATGGAGAAAAAGCATCTCTAGGATTAGAACTGATCATGCCGAGATTAGAGGGAATACTGAGCTTCCAGGCTAAAGGCAATAACTGAATGTAAAGACAAGGATTCAGGAATTAAATTGCTGCATGTTGGACCAACAGAGACCTCATTGATTCTTCAGCAATATACTGCATCCTGGGGTATATTAGAAGGGCTATGGTTAGTAGGTCAAGGCAGGTTCTCCTCCCCCTTTGCTCTGCCCTGTGAGGCCACATCTGGAGTATTGTGTCCAGTTCTGGGCCCCTCATTTCAAGAAGGACATAGAACTGCTTGTGAGAGTCCAGCACAGAGTGACAAGGATGATTAAGGGAGTTGTAGTGGTTTCGGAGTTTTCCCCTTCCCCCACGATTCACCAGACTAACCTCAGCTGGCTGGAAGTTAAGGAATGAAGCTATATTTACAGCATGGAACATATACACAATATATACAGGTATTTACAACTACATACAATTATATACAAGTTAAAAGTAATACAGAACTACAAAACCCCTCCTGAACAGCAGAACCACCCAGGAGGGCTTTCAAACTAACTCCCCTCCTTTTTTCTACCCCCACCCTTATATCAAAAGTCTTAAGTACAAGGGGTGAGATGCAAAAAGCTAGATAAGGAGTTAGAAGGAAATTATTAGATCGGGTTACACAGATTCAGGCAGAGATAATGCAGCGGCAGCAGCCAGAGACACACTGACTGACTTCGTTTATGTTTCTTGTTTTTATATCTCTCAGTAGAACCTATGAGTGATATAGACATCACTATTATGTTCTTTTCACAGCCAATGATCTAATTTCTCTCATTAAAATATTCCAATTAGCCTCAAACCAGCACAGGAGTGGAACATTTTCCTTATGAAGAAAGGCCGAGGGAGCTAGGGCTCTTTAGTTTGGAGGAGACTGAGGGACGACTTCGTTAGTGTTTATAAAGATGTAAAGGATGAGTGCCAAGAGGATGGAGTCAGGCTCTTGGCGGTGCTCAGTGACAGGACACGGGGCAATGGGTGGAAATTGAGGCATAGAAAGATCCATGTAAACATGAGGAAAAATTCCTTCACTGTGAGGGTAACAGAACACTGGAACAGGCTGCCCAGGGAGGTTGTGGAGTTTCCCTCTCTGGAGACATTCAAAACCACCTGGATGCATTTCTGTGTGATCTATAGGTGGTCCTACTCTGGAGGGGGAGTTGGACTGAATGATATTTTGAGGTGCCTTCCAGCCCCTAATAATCTGTGATTCTGTGATTCTGTGAAGATCTGACGCTGACCACTCTGAGAAACAGCATATGATGCCAAATAGATTGAGTCAAATCCTATGAGGCAACTGAGCTGTTCATAGATGATGTAGTCTGGAAAAAAATACTATCCCAGGTAACTTCAGACGTTACCAGCTTGTGAATGTTGAAGGTGAAATGTCAAAAACCTAATGAGAGAGATGCATTTTAAAAAATGAAATAAATAAAGTGTGAAAGTTTAAATAGACACTATTATGAATTTATTTGCTCGCCTACGATTAAAGCTTATTTTTTTCCTGCAGCAATGATTCTTTAACATGCATAATCATTGTACTGTGTAATGCATTTTATAGGGTGTGGTGATATTCCTTGTCAACCAGAAGAGCAGTGCCAGCATGAGCAGCCACCTAACAATGTTGGAACTAGCAAAGAGCTGTGTTTTTCCCAACTCATTGTATGACCCGCAAAACTGTGTGAGAGATCAGTATAGAGAAGTACTGAACCAGTTCAAAGTGAGTGTGAGTGTATGAGTGTGTTGGCTTTTGGGAAATGCAGCTTTTCCCTGGAATACCAGGTTAATTGTTGCCCACAGCTCTGTAACTAGCCCTTCAGACCAAACACCATCTCCATGTGCCTGTCTTTGAGAATCCCCAAACTATGTTAATTTTATTACTGAAGTTAAATAGATTTACCTTAATTTAAGTGACTTTGCCATCAGTTCTTCTGCATGGGTTGGACATATTGGCAGCTGAACAGAGGAAAAGAGTGTGAAAATATTCCTATTTGGTTAAGTGCAGTTCTTCCCTGGTTGCTTTTCTTTCCTAGTCTTTAGATAGGAACTAGAGGAATCTCTATATTTCATCCTTATTGTGTACTAGAGAAATGGATTCTCCAGAAACTGAGCATTTTTGTTAAGCAGCTTTTATAACTTGGAGCATCTACTGACAATAATCCTGAAAGCCCAATCAAAGACCTTGCTAGTGGCTGTGTCAACATGTATGGTGTGCATGAAATGCCCACCTCCCAGTTTGTAATTTTTATAGGAAAAACAATCTGTTTATTGTATATTCACCATTGTGCTAAGTACCTTAACCTGTAGAACTATACCAGTTGTAGCAACAGGTACTAGGCAGTTATAAGTAAGGTATATCTGCAGTACTTAGATTTATGTATAGCCAAAAGAAAGCTTTTTTTCCCCCTTCCCATTTTCTGAAATAAAAGCAAATATTGCATTCCCACCTTGTCCTTCCTAATTCTACAGATTCATCTTAGCTCATCCTGGGGTTATAAGGCCTGACCTAGAAGTCTGGCTTGTAGCCAGTACTAGAGGGGAGCTTTGGAGCAAACCTTAGGAGCATTCGGCAGGTGTTTGTTTTCCTTTGCAGGCAGTCAAATAACAAAAGACATGGGAACTCAAAAGAACATGCTGAAGGCTAGTTTGGAGCACCAAAAATTACTTGATGGCTCAAAGGCAGAGATTTTCATGTTAAAGGTCCTAGGAGGAAATTATGGAGTTAAAGAAAGGGCTCTCTAAACCCAGCAAAAATATATGTTGGTAGAAACACTGCAGGGAAGAAAGAGAGAAGACTTAAAAGACCATTTAAAAAGGCTATCTTGTTTTTCATGATCAAGTCTTGGATTTCAGGAAGAAACCTTAGGTTCTCTGAATAAGCTTAGCTAACTTCAACTGGTTTGCTAAAGAATGAAACTGAAGAGGGACTAAAATACTTCTCCAGGCTTATGGAGTGACATATAATTTTAAAGACTGCTTTGGCCTTGTCTTGTTTTATGAAGCAATAGGGTGGGTGCTAGCATATTCAAGTGCCATTTTTAAGAAACATGGAACAACTCAATTTCTCAATTTCTCTCCACTTCCTTTTAGAGCAAAACAAGTTTCCTGTAGCTTCTGTACTGAACGAACTGGAGTGCATGAGTAAAGGTGACTGTGTTTTGCCTGATGCAAAAGATGTATTAACTCACTTCATTGTGGAAAACTTGGTAATTTTCAGCTTAAGGACCTGAAGGTTTTCAAGATAGGAAAAGTTGTAAGTAAGTAGAATCACTGCTTCTGACTGACAATGTTTGGTCATTCTTAATACAAACCCAAGGCATCTGCATGGGGTTTTCTTCACCAATATGGCTATTCCATTTCAGATTCACTCTCTGCCTTTTCTCTGAAATAGCTCTCTAAAAGGGTATGAGTCAAAAAAACCAAACAACCCCCCAAACAAACAGACAAACAAAACCCTCCCACAACAAATAAACCAACACCCCCCCCCCCAACTGAACAACAGCAACAACAAAAAAAAACGCCAAGCCCCAACCAAACAGCCTAAACTATTTGTTTCCCAGTTTAATACTCTACAGAAGAAAGAACTTAGAATCATAGAATGGTAAGGTAGGAAGGGACCTCAAGGATCATCTAGTTCCA